>JAUMJL010001366.1:267500-447500 GCA_033558185.1 Dromococcyx pavoninus | reverse complement strand
ACTCTGGTAGCAGAGCTGATGTTTTCTTCCCTTGGAAAGGCTCAGAACCTGGTTTTCATTTAAATGTATAAAATTATCTGAGTTGTTTTCCCCTTGATAAGGTTTACAAGTGTCTGTATATCTTCAGTTTTAACAGAGGGCAGTTCAGTAGACAGTTTACGAAGTACTGGTCAGGGAGATAAATTACCTTGTAGAGCTGCACAATCACCATTCACAATCTCCTCAGTGACTTTATAGCCAATGATAGGAGTTTTCAAGTTCATAGAAACTCATCAAAACACCTCTTGCTATTTTACCCTTCTCCATATGGCTGGTTTCATTTAAAGCATAATCTCTACCATTCCTCCTCGGGAGTGAAAGCTTGGTTTGATGCCTTAAGGCCCACTGAGCAATTCTTTATTTCTGGCAGGTCTTTAGGATTTTTGAACTGGAAATGGGAATGTTTCAGGTTGCTGCAGCACTTTGACATGTTCCTTTCCCAGGGGGTCACATCTAATTCAGATGATGCTTTGTGTTTGCTGTTAAGTCAAATTTTACAGTGTTGCAGGTTGTCATCAGACAACTGAGTGGTTTCATGCTTTCTTTTGCTGCTCTTCTAGAGTCAAGTTTTCATAGTTACGTATTTGAAGCTCCCTGGTTCGTTTGGGTGGGTCCTACTTTGGCCCATGATTCGTTTACAACATGATTGACACACAGTGTCTTTCAGCAGAAGAGGGCATCAATACATGGGGCACTGTATGTGATGGGGAGTTCCTTTAATATTTTTTAGTTTCATGGGCCTTTTGTGATTAACATGGGACATGAAAGCTGTTGGAGGCAGACCCTCCTGTGTTTCTGAATCACCATGTAACCCAGTCCCTGGCAGGGCTGGGGCCAAAAGCTATGCTGGTTGGTGCCACTGATGGCTCCAGCACAGGATCAGATGCCACTCAGGCACTGACTTATCTGAGAAGGGAGTGGGGAAAGGAGGGAATATGGAAATCTTATTGTCCCTGTGGGTGCATATTCCTCCGTGATGCGATACGAGTGGATGAGTTTCTGAGGGACAGGGATGGTTGGACTCGATGATCTCAAAGGTCTCTTCCAACCAGGTGATTCTGTGATTCTGTGGCTGTGGCTCCATCGCTGCTCACATCTATATCTGGATCAGAACAACGTGTTTCACTGTTAATAAACGCCTGTGTCTGTCCCTGCATGGCTCCAGGGAGATTTGCTGAAGCAGGAGTACAACAAATGCAGGTTTGGTTTTGGGTGCTGAGTGGAGAGCTGTTTGCTGCCAGAGTAAAAACATGCTCAGGGTGATTTCCTGAGCTAACAGGTTGGATCAGAGCCTCCTCTTCCAGGGCACGGGGTAAGAGTTGATTCAGATAAGAGTAGGTCCAACTACTGTCCTATTGTAAGATCTTCCAAGAGATACTTGTGAATAATCTCAATTCCTTGATTGATTTTTTCCCCCACTTACATTCTGACTCAGAGCAATCTCTAGTTCTGAACGGGCAGCATGTTTACCCTAACTGGTGCTTTCTGCATCCAGGGCAGCTCCCCTCTGACAGCACCAGCAGAAGGCATTGTCAGGAGGCTGTAATTAAGAGTGTTACCAGAGCTATTTGCTTTGTTCCCAGCAGGCCCTGAACCAGTGGTCTGAAATAAACTGGGAACACCTGCTGAGTTTAATGAGGTAGCTTTGTGATGATGAGGATGTCCCATTTTTTGCCCCACCAGAGGGAAATGAGAGAGGCTGGTGTCAGGCAGGAGAGGATGTGAGCTTAATGAAAGCCAAGTTCAAGCTGTGTATGTTATAATGCTTGATGTTTTAGTGGAATTCTTTCTCTGATCCATGCTCCTGTACCCCAGGAGAAAAAGAAGACTGGGTAGCCAGGGATGCTGTAAGCTTAGCAACGTGGCAAAGCTATTCAGGAAGATTTGGCTCATACGAACTCTTGCTCAAAGAACAACGGTGAGTTAGCTGAGGAGTTGGTTATCCTCAAGTTGTGTGGAATTATATCAGTCTTTAAAAGGTTTTAATTAATATCTTCCCAGGCTCTTGATGTCTGGCTTCCAAAGTACTGTCTCCTTCTGTCCTTGCAGGGATTTACTCCCTTTGCTATTTAGTTTCTGGAGAAAAGGGGACATTCTGGACATTCTGTTGTGGTTTTTTGTTGCCTACTTTGAACCCTGGAACTGTGACCGAATGATGTCTTGATCATTACTGTGTTTACCTAAAGAGTTGTAGAACTGTTTAGAGCTCTATCCATGGCCTGACCCTGCTTCTTGTGAAACAATGGCAGCCTTTCTGCCTTTCTGAGGGGACAGAGTAAGGGTCCAGAGTAAGGGTCCAGCAGCAGCAGCAAGGAAAGCTGCAGGATGAGCCTGTGGATGGGATACTTGACCTCAGTTCCTGGTGGAGGTCTGGACAATTATTTCCTTTCTCTATGTGTCTTTTCCTTTACAGATTTTATTAGACATTAAACACTGTGTAACAGGAATTTATAGTGGTTTTCCAGGGTCTTTGGAGTGTTTTCTTCCTGGATGCGTGCAACAGCACATGCCAAACAATAATGGATGTATCTCGGACTGGGGCATGGGAAGAGGCTGCTGATGTTTGCATGTGGTTGTGTGTGTGATGCTCAGACTGGCCTTTGGGAGGCAAGGCCTGGCCTCCCGTGGCTGCCCGTGGATTGCTGACGCTCAGGGCTGGAGAGCGGGGCCAGGGGCTGAGGTTTGTTTGTGCCCTTAGGCAAGGGTGTCTGTGTCTCAGCAGAGACTTCAGTTTTGATATTTTGCGTATGAAATCACAGGCAGCAGCTTAGTAAAACCATTTAAACATCTGTAACCTGCTAAGTCAAAACACAAATACAAATCATTGCCCAGATTTCACTAATTGATGCTAAATAGAAAGAAAAAAAATGCAGGAGAAAAACCCTCCTAGAAACAATCAATAAATTAAAGATGCCTGGGGATATAAATTCAGCAGTTAAATGAGATACTAATGAAGATGGGAGTTTAATGGTGAGTACTCTCATTACATTGTTTTAAAAACTCCATTTGATGTAGATTTGGTACTGGTAAAAGGAAGACAGCCTTGTGACAGACATCCATGAGAACAAAAGTTGTTCTGGCATATGAGCACAACTACTGCTGTTTATTGCAGAGCAGCTTTGCTTCTCCATTTCTGCAAGTTGTTGCAAGATCTGGGAAAATGTGTAACAGTTAATTAAAAAACAACTAATGGCTGTTCCACAGGGTCAGTTTGTTTCTCAGAGCCTAAAACATGCAGGATATTAAGACATGTATCATTTTTTTGACACCGAAGGACGACTGAAGAGCCCAGCAACTGGTTTTAAACCAGAATTTAATTAAGTAGAGGTGGGCTGAGCAGGTTTGGCTGAAAATGAGCATTGGACTTCCAAAGAACAGAGCTGCTCAGATATTGCCAGACTGCAAATTAAGGATGCTGCTTCCCAATGCATCTCAGCTGTGGTGGGCAGCACAGAACTATTGGCATCTTGCTCCTGGCACCCACCACTAACTGGGTGTCATCCCTATCTCCTAACTCTAAAGGATGTTTTCCTTAGCTGTTCTAGACAATTGCCTTAGAATATAATGCATTATGCCTCCAAAAGTTCCATTTCTCATTGCAGCCTCAGTGACAGCTGAGCCCAATCCTAGCCTTTGCAGCCAGGTAAGATACCCTGGAGTGGGCAGTTTTTCGGGCTGCTGGCTGCAGCTCACTGGTGTTCTGGCTGGACCAGCAATGCCTCTAGATATAGAAAAAAAGGCAGCAATTCCACTTCTACACATGTTCCAGCCCCACTGTGGCTGGGAAGAGGTGCCTTGTTGGTGCCTCTGCTTTGCCTCGGCATCGGTGAGGCATTTTTCTCGTGTCAGTGTGGAATTTGGTGAACACAATTATTTTCCTTTATCTTGCACTTATGTTTAAACTGTATCTCTGCTGGTACGTGCCCTGCTTTGATTAATATTAAACTTCCAGATCATCTTTTTGAATTGGAGCAATTTCTTACGACAAATAGTCCGGAGAGCCAGATTTCTGAGTGATTAGGAGCAGGCTGAGAGCGCTGGATGCTTGGGGAGCTTAACGATTCGTGGCCAGATTCATTCACCATGGTTAGAGTGGTGGGCATGTCACAGCTGTGATTCCTGTGGCAAAACCTCAGCCTGAAATGATTTTAAATCAGGAGCTGAGTTTTCCATCCTTCTTCTTTCCAGGCTGGCTGCCTCGCTCTGAGTGGGAGGAGGAGAGGCATCCTCCCACTCCAGGATACGTTGAAAAAAAATCTGGCTGGGTGAACCTGCTGGGTTTTAAGCCTGTTCTTGCATTTTCTCTAAATTCCTGGGCACAGAGGGGAAAAATTCCCACCAGCTCCAGTGCATGGGTCACAGGGGATGCCTGTACTGATGCCAAGCAGGGGCAGGGGAAGGTCTGGATGTGATGTGGTTGTATTTTCGTTTGGTTTCTTCTGGTTCTTGCAGGGAAGATTCTGAACAGGGGATGGAAACAATGGCTAAAATACATAAATCATAGATATCACATGAACTGATGCAACATGAGGAGAAAGAGAAAGCCTGCACTGATTTCAGCTGTAATCTAAGGGTTTGGCACTGGTGGAAGTTCTGTCTCGAGGGCTTTAGGAACAAACAGCACTGATCAGTTTGTGACTTCCTCTCAAATACACCTGACAAAGCCATAGTCCTGAATTCCAGGAATGCCATAGGAATAGCGAGGAATTATTGGTATAATGTCAATGAGTTGCAATTAAGCAATTAATTGGCCTAGTTGGTGCTGCTGCTGTGGGCTGGGCTACCAAATAGTCTATTAAGAGAACGCAGAATGAAAAATAGCATTTTTAGCCAAAAGGAGGCTGGAGCCTTTTTGTAAATCACAAATGGATTACCAGCAGTAGGTGCAAAGATGTGCCAAAAGAACATGTAACTGTGGTGCATGTTGGCCAAGCAGTGGGAAGCCAAATATAGTCAGGTGAGATCACTGACACTGGAGGAAGGCAGAAGCAGTGCTTATGGGACACTTTCTGACCAAGAAAAACACATTTAAATGCAGAATCTGGTTTTTATTGATATTGATGCTTTTGGCTATCAAACTATCTTTCCACTGCAAAAGTACAAATGACCTCCTGAGCTGAATAAGGCCAGGAATATTCCAAGTTGTTATAGAGCAACAAGTACTCAGTGCCTTGAATGGAGGAAAAAACATGATGGGCCAGTTCCACAGTTGGAAAAGTCACTGCTGTTGCTTATCCTGTGAAGTGCTGAGCACTTGGTGAACAGGAGTTTAGGATTCTGAGTGCTTCTGGAGGCTGGGTCCAAGGTCTGGGTACTCTGTTATTGAAGCTCAAAAATTACTGTAAGATGCTGAGCGTTGATGGTGCATTATATCTCCTTGTGGAAAAGGTCAGCCCTGTTATTTGTAGAGGGAGGGTTGCCTTTGCTTCATGGCTGGCTGATTTTTTGGGCACATGGTATAATTTATAACTACTTACTGTTTGCAGACACTGGGCTGAGAATATTTTGTATGTGAAATTTAAAATTCAGGCCATTGACGTTGAATACATGGAACAGAATTCTTTTGTCTGGAGGGAGACAGAGACATCTGGTCTTGTCACCCTTGACTCCGTTTTGAGTTAGAGGAGAGAAAAATAGGGACTTTTAGGGCACGGATTATCTTACCCTAAAATAGCTGCCTAAAATGGTTCAGATGCACCAAGTCCCCCAGATTAGGGAGAAATGGATCCTGACTACATAGAGAGACTGTCACTATCTCACGTGGCAGCATTTATGTTGTAGATGTTGGAGATAGGCTTTGGTAACTCCTATTTCCCAGTGTCTTTCTGTTTTCTGCAAAGCTTGTGTAAAATCAGCAAACTGACGTTAATGTGCATGAAAATTAAGAAACTCATTAGTAAAGGATTTGGATGCTTGGGCAATTTTCTTAAAATTGCTTACTTGCTCATCTCAGTGAAGACAGTTGCCTAAAAACATGAAGAACTATGAATTCCTTAATAAATGTAGAACAATCTATCATATTTTTGGACTGTCAGACTCAGAATTTACAGCTCTATGCAAAATTGGTTCAAAAGTACCCAGAAATGCATAAGCTGTCACAGTCCATTTCTTCAGTGCAACTCTGGTTTTGAATAGTAGTGTTAGTTTTTTAAAGCTGACTCCAGGTGTTGTTTGATATCGATATGAGCAAATAAGATGAAGTCCCCTTATGCCAATCACTGCACAAACCCGATTTAAGAGCTGTTATTGACCTGAAAATCTTGCAGTTTAATTGGCAAATTGTGCAAAGAATGGGAAAAAGAGTATTTCTCTTTTTGTGTGTGTGTGGAGTTGACTGTTGGAGTCGCAGTAGCTCAGTTTGCAAATCAAACAGGTTGTACTTGCGTGGCTGCTTACAGCAAGTGGGAAGGGAAGTCCAAGTGCCTCGATCATATCCATGACAGGCTCAGGAGGCAAAGGGAGGCTGGCCTTGAGTGACAGCTAACCTGGGCAAGCTGTGAGCTGCTGCTCCTTGCCTCCTCCAGCCACACGTTCTTGTCGTTTCCCCTGCAGCCGTGGGATCTGATTTGAAGGAAAAAGAAAACCAACCTCATTTTAATCTGCTGATTCAACACCCTCAAAATCAACATCTTTAGATCCCAACACTAGGAAGCTCGAGAGCTCTCTGGGATCAATGCACGTGTCACGTGGAGCTGCACCATTAGTCTCTGGGTTGCTGCACCTACCACCTCGACTGTAGAACCATCTCTCCCACGGAATCTCCCGGTGCAGCTGGCAGTAGCATTTACCTTTTCCCCCACGCTCTGCTCGAGTTAGCAAATGGATAACTTGTGTCACAAAGTACTGGTTTGTGTCAGTTTGATGTTGATTTTGCTACTTTAGTGTTGTGGGAGTGAATCGGACTCGCTTTGTGGGACCAACCTCTGACTGCGTAGCTATGTATGAATTTTTGTTATGGATATATAAATAGCCTCCCCTTTTCTGAATGCAGAATCAGAGCCTCACATCAAAGAAGCAGGGTTCCAAAATGATGCACAGACTTTATGTTCTCACTGCTAAACATGGAGCAAATATCACCAACCAAGGTTTAGAGAAAAACATAAACTGCTGTTAAAACCAGGATTCTCTCCAAGGCTTTAAATTAATCACAAATGACTGTGAGGAATACCTATTGACTAATTAATTTTATTGTGTGATAAATAGCCTTTGAAATGACATAAAGAATATATAAAGTGTGAGTGTGTGAGTGGCAGGTGGGGAAACATCACAAATTAAATTTTCTATATATGAAACTTCAGGTATTGCTCTGTTATAGCTGTGTGATTTCAGTAGTTCCCAGCAAATGCCATTTATCCAGGGGTCAGGATGGACTGGCCAGGTGTGGAACATCCAGGAGAAGAAAGCAGCACATAAGTCAAGTTTGCTTTAACTGCTCCTAGTCTGGAGAGTATGTGCCCAAGTGACCCTTCCCAAGAGAAGAAAGAGTGATGGGATCACTATGGAAGGAAACAGCCCCATAATCAGGCAGCACTGGACCACAATGGATACTACAGGTTGTTCTCTTGGGAATGGATTGAAGGAGATGCACATTTTTTCAGCAATAATCTATGGAAAAGTCTGTCAAAAACCCTTTTAAATGGTCTTTAGAGAGAGGACACGTTGGAAGACCATATTTCTGATAACATCTATTTAAAGACCAAGATCAATGAGAGGGAACCATGTCACTAAGACACAGGACATGCAATGATGTATGAGTCGACATCACTTTTCCCCTGGGTGTCCTTTCTTCTTTTCCCTGGTGTGTAGCCTGGCTGGAATTGTGTGAGATTAGCAGGATTTGGATCAAAACAGTGAGAGAAACAATTCGGGAGCAAGGAGAAAGTGGGATCATATCAAGCTGTTGTTAACACTTACTGCAATATATTATTGTCTTCACTGAGATCCTGGACATTGATAAGCAGATGGATGAGGACCAACAGGAAATCCAGAAACATTTTCCCTAGTAGTTCTTGATTTCATGAACTTGGTTACAGGCAGTTCTGGAAATAATTAAGAGTGGTTGTATTAATGCAGATCAGGCACTTGCTGTGTGCTCTGTCACCCAGCCAGGCTTTGAACGTGGGCATCTTCCCTAGTCTGAGAGATAGGAGTCCTGCAACATCAATCCTCAGTGATACTTAGGAGTAAATTTGGGATCTATTTGAACAGAAATGTTCTTATTTTTGAATTTGTGGTGCTTCTGAGGAGGGCTGTTTCTCTTTTGTGCACAAGCAGAGTATCACTTGTTTCTTTGTCCCATTGCTGAACCGGAGAGGGCTTTGCCTGGGCTGCTAACCCATCCCCTGTGTCCTTAACTAAAACTGAGCAGTACAACACAGTTGTTTCCAGGTGTAATTTCAGTTAAACCTCAACACCTTTCCCTTCTCATGGCCTGTGCTATCAGGACTCAAGAGAAGCCATGATAAAAATTGATTTCTGTTCCACTAGAAGCATTTCCCCTTTTGGCCACAGACTGAGAGTGTTGGACTCTAACCAGTCCTCCCTGGGGTTTGATAACAGTAGCTCACAGGAGGCTCTGGCTTATCTGAAGCCCAAACAGTAAATTTCTCATTTCCCCTTAGTGGTGAGGTGTTTAATTGCTGCTTAGTTTCGCCAGTCAAGTAATTCACATTGACTTGCTAAAAGCAGCCACTAGCAGTTATGCTCGAATCCAGGGGCTGCAGTGAACGATCCTGACATCTTTTTGCAAGCACTGGCTCTGCAGGCTGAGAGCATTCACGTTTCTCCTCTCGAGTGGGCAAGCAATCTATAGAAAATTAAGCCTGAAAAGCCATGAGAGGTTGTGAAAAGCAAGTTGAGGAGGGAGGCTCTACTGGGAGAAATTTCCCGTCTTGCACGCATTCAGGTTGAAAATCAAAGTGTTGCCACCTTACCGGTAATTTAGGAGGAAAAGTATTGTTTAAAACCAGCAAGACAAGGTTGAACAAGGAACAGAGGATATCCACACTTCATAAAATCTGTGCCAGTTTATACATGCATTGAGCCAATGCTGTCCTCAGGGATGTGTCAGGTGAAAAGGTAGGTAGAGATGGAGATGGCTCAGAGCAGGGTCTGTAACTCTGCTTAGTGAACTCAGTCCTCACTTGCAGTACTGTAAATCAGGAGTAACTCTCCCAAAATCTAAAGCCCTGCTTTGTGTGGCTATTTGCAGGTTTTGGTAGTGGGTGTGAAATGCTGCTGCTAGTTAAAAATCATATGTATTCTGACTCAGCAGCAGTTTAAATCTGGCTTGTCCTCTGTGAACTAACTCTGGGTTTCTGGTGAAGTAACACCAGCAAATAGCCTGGTTTTTTTTAAATATCCTTTCTTTTTTGTCTTGTCTCCTCTGAAAGTCTGACACTGCCAGCCCTTTGTGGGAGCTCCATGCACAAGATGTAGAATACCCTGCATGTATCTGAATGTCTTTAGGTACAGAGGCTGCACGACTTGGATAAATAATTTACTTTCATGAGTTAGAAACAACCAGATGACTCATGAGTGGCAGAACACAGCAGAGACAGAGTCAATGATGCTTGAGTGCACCAAAGGACAGGGAAGTAAATTGTTTGCTGCAACTTTTCAGACTGGGAGTTATGGTTGTATCATCTTGGGGATGTCTGTGAATGTTTTGTTATTGTTATCATGGGGCTTGTGGCATGATGGGTTGTCAGGGAGCGAACACTGGTTTTTAGTTTCTTGGTGGGTTCCATCATCAGGGTTGTTGGAGCTCTGCTTCTGCACTCCTGCAAAAGTCAGACTTCACGGCTGCCACAGACCTCAAGAAATAATTTACTTATTTAAAATATGCAATCAACTGATTAATATCTTAAGAGGTGCAATTGCTGTAATTGCAGAATAGATAATACAAAGCTGCCACTCACATTTAACACTGACACCCTTCTCCAGCTGAGATAATGCAAATAGACACAGAGATAAACCAAGATCAGCAGCAAGAGCTGTCTGATATTCAGGCTGTGGGCGTGAGCATCCCTAGGTGAAATGAAAGCCTTAGAGTATGAAACAGCCACACAACTCCAGAAACTCACATCCTAGAAAAGGACCTGTGAGCCCTGCTCCCAAACTCACCTCACCCTCTGTGTGATATCGCTGACAGCTGGAGAGTTGAAAGGGAATGGCAGTGATCCATCTGAGTGATATTACCTAGAATAGTTCCTATATTTTTAGTAGTTATTTAGCAAATTATTTCTTTTTTAAAAAACACACCACCCCCCAATCCCAATCTCCTCAGTCCCCACATCGCCTGGCTGAACCTGCTGGGTGGTTTCTCCCACCTGTCTGCATTCGTTGGAGTTTGATGTCTTCAAACTGAGAGCCACAAACCAGAGAATCGATATCATGTTCTGAGCACAGCACAGCATAAACACAATCAATTAATTCCTTTATATGGAAAAGGAGCTGGAATCCAGCACATCTCCTCTCTCAAGCAAATTGTAGTGATAAGAGGGTTTCTCTGAGCTGAAACCAGAAGCATCAGCTTTCTGTGTACTTAACCTATAATTGTCTATAACACACATGGAGTTAAGTTAGACACAATTCTATTCACAAGACTTCCATTATCTTTAATCAGCTTTTACATAATTTCTTTTGTATCTGATTGTTTTGGTTTTAAATAGGTGTGGAAAGGAAATATTGTACATATGTAGCCAAAAAGGGAAGAATTCAATATTACATTTGCAAAAATACTCCATTTGTAGGAGCTTTAGTGCTGTGAATAGTGCAAACAGGAATAGATAAACTTTTTTTGAGGGCAAGAATTTTGAACTACTTAAGCTGATTTTCCACAGCTGGATCTGAAAATAATTTAGAGTAACACAAACACTTTACAAAATTGTAATGTAAGCTGCAGCAGTAGGAGTAAACAAGGTGAGAGACCAGAGGAAAGAAGCTTTTTTAAATAGGTTGTTTAAAAAAAAATCTAATGTTGATGATGTGTTTCGTATCACTTTCACTTGAGATCAGCCTTTGAGATCCTGTAATATGCTAAAATTTGTAGAAGTTTAAGAGAGTAAACAAATTCTGCAATCCTTATGAACTGAGCACTGATGCACCTTGGTGAAAGGCCATCTTCACTGGCCAGCAATGCACATTATTTAAGAGCAGCCTTTCAAAGCCTATTGCCAGTGGGAAAAAGCAGTTCATCATGTGCATCTAAATGCTTCATTGGAGCATGGGGTCCAAGAAAACCCAGGAAGAGATGGGCCAACTAGTGAGAGAATAGAAACACACTAACAAAACCATAAAAAACCTTGCATTTTTAAATATTCAGAGAATATTTTGGTGGGTTTTTTTGGGTTAAATAATGATGGTATAGTCTTCAAATATAATACATCACCTCTTATTGCAAATGAGGAAATAATCTGCTGCTGTGTTCATGGGCTCAAAATGTGGCAGATTAGGAAAACTTTTTATGGTTAAGGTTGGTGAATAATCTGGCAAGGGAGGTGTTGAGGTCTGATATTTGAGCTACTTAAGGTCAGACAATTATCTGTCAGGTATGATGCAGGTGTAGCTGACCTTGCTTTTGAAGAGCGGGATAGAATTGATGATTCTGTGGTGCTCTCAAGCCCTCATTTTCTGTGGTTCACTGTGGGTATCTCGTGACTGGTCACTGATATATGCCTGGATTTGGGAAAAATCGCAACCCCAGCTTTCCAGAGTATGCTTACCAAAAGCACAAGAAGAAAAAAATTCCATCTCATGGGTTTAGAATCATAGAATGTCCTCTGTTGGAAGTGACCCACAACGATCATTCAGTTTAACTCCTGTCCTTGCATACTGTGTGTCTGAGGACAGTGTCCAAATGCTTCTGGAATGCTGGCACAGTGGGTGCTGGGACTGCTTCCCTGGGGAGCTGTTCCAGTGCTCCACCACCCGCTGGGGGAAGAACCTCTTCCCAAGATCCAATCTCCCCCTGCCCTGGCACATCTTCCTGCCATTCCCTCCAGTCCTGTCCCAGGGCACCAGAGAGCAGAGCTCAGCCCCTGTTTCCCCTCCCTCCCTTGGGAGAAGGCACAAACAGCTCTGAGATCCCCTCTCAGGCTCCTCTTCTCCAGCTGAACAGAGCCAGGGACTTCAGCCTCTCCTCACACACTTCCCCTGCAGACCCTTCCCCAGCCTTGTGGCCTCCTCTGGACACTCTCCAGCACTTTGATGTCCTTTTTACCCTGTGGTGCCCCAACTGCCCCCAGAGCTCGAGGTGGGGCCGCCCCAGTGCAGAGCAGAGGGGACAATCCCCTCCCTCTCCCGGCTGGTGATGCCGGGCTGGACGCCCCCAGGACACGGTTGCCCTCTGGACTGCCAGGGCTCGCTGTTGACTCATGGTCAACTTGCCCTCGACCAGAATCCCCCCAGATTGCTGCTCTCCAGCCTCTTGCACCCCAGTTTGTATGAACATCCAGGGCTAGTGTGTCACGGGTGCAGGATTTGTTGAACTTCATGGGGTTGGTGATTGCCCTGCTCTTGAATTTATCAAGATCCCATTTTTAGCTTGACAGACTGATGAGCAATTGGAAGCAGCTTTTATAAATAGAAGTATTGGTTAGCCATCATGACTGGCAAACCCTGGCAGTGTCTATCTGGTAATGTGTAACATATGTCTCAGGTCGTCCTTCCTGATGTTTAAAATGCTGACAGACACATTGCTAAAAATCCAAGCAAATGGATTTTCCTTTCTTGGTGTCAAAGCACTGAAAGCTTTCCTATTTGCTTGTGTGTGGCTGTACCACATTTCACAGCTGTCAACAGGTCAAACTGGATCCTGGAGCAGAGTTACTGATGCTTAGGTTTCCCGGGTGCAGCACTTACTATTTTGCTTTTGTAACTTTAAAAACACCTTGTAAAACCACCAGAGCGTAAGACTGACTCTCCCCACCCATTCCTGAAAATCTGTCTAACCAAGTGTAATTGCCTCCATCTAAAATCCCTCTCAGTTTAAACGCTGCTTCCTCGCGTTGGTGTTTGGACCTTTGCTGCTTCTGGTGGCGGTGTGTGGGAACTGAAAGGCAGATAATTGGGGTGGATCCCCTCCTGGTGTTTGCTGGTGATAATGACTGTTGGCTTAGGTCCAGGGTTCTCTCGAGCGCTTTCGTGCCTGGGTGCAGAGCAGTCCCCCGGGTCACAAAGCCACCTGGGAACAGGTAGAATGGAGAGGCTGCCAGTGGGTCAGCCAGGAGCTCATGTCACTCTGCTGCGTGCACGGGCAAGGGATCACCAGGCAGATTTCTCCGAAGGCAGTGACAAGCAGCAGCGCTCAGCAGTGTTTTGTTTTCCAAGACAAAACTGTTCTTGCTCTCATCGACCAGGATAGGGTCCACTCTTGCCATCTGCCACATGGCTTCATTCAGAGAATCATAGAATCATAAGGTTGGGAAAGACCTCTGAGATCATTGAGTCCAACCATATGTGTCCTCTTCCTAAATCACGTCCCTAAGGAGCCCATCATGCCTTTTAAACACCTCCAGGGATGGTGGCTCCACCACCTCCCTGGGCAGCCTCACCAGCACTGATTAACAGCTCAGGATAGGAGATTCCTGAGAGATGTGGTGTAAATGCTTTTCTTCCTGGCTGTTGCATGGGTCGTGCTGGTTGTTGCCACCATAACTCTTTGGGAGGGAACCCAGGGGTACCTGGCACCAGGTAGGTGCCTGGCCCAGGGGTGTGAGCCTTGGCTGCTGTTGCATGTACCAGCAGCAGTGAAACTCTGGGAATCTTCACTAATTTTCCTCTTGAATCTCAAATGTAGAGCACCTTACACAGAGAGGTCCTGTCATCACAAGTCTGAAATGGGTGTTGTTTATTTTCCCTCTGTTGCCTCTTCTCTTTCTGAAAGAAGGAAGATCAATGGACTATTTCAGCTCACATGACCTCTGGGAACAGAGGATGCTGCCAGAGTATTTTTTTTTAAGAAAAAGGGGGAAAAAAGGGGAAAGGAATAAAAAATTATTAAAGGTTGAGGCACAGCCTTTTCCCTGACCCTTCTCCAGAACTGATATTACCCTAATAAAATAATGTGTTGCTTGTATTTTTTTTCCCTCAACAAGGACTGCAAGTTCATTTGTTTGTTTTACATTGCCTGCTCAGAACACTGTAGCTCTATGAGGTTAAAGAGATCCTCCGAGAAAGATCCTATTGATTTTAATTACCCAGAAACAGCCCATAGGGACAAAAGGACTTTGGCTGTTTATTTAGCCATCGCTGTGCTGCAGTATTGTGTAAGGAGAGATCAAATCAGTTGCCCTCATTATTACAATAATAATAAGGCAGAAAAGGTGCTTCAGGGCCTCAGGATTTTTCTTTTAAGAGGCAATAACCTCTACCACTCCTCCCACTAATAAAAGGCAGACTTGAGGAACAAGGAGCAATTACTGTTAGTCAATATTAATTCAATTATGCTCCTGTTATTTATATCATGAAAAGAATCGTTGAATATTTTAAAAATATCCTACTCAAACCAGGGACCAGGTGTTGTTTTACAGATTGTTTTTTATCACTGCTTAGTGCACATTGAATGGGTTTTACCTCCTTTGGACTGAAACTAAAGTTAATCAGTTATTCAGCTAAACAGAATCTCAGAATTATGTACCCAGTAGTCCAATGAGTGTTTATAACAGTATCTGGGTTGAGAATACACCTGCTTGGAAGTTAAACTGGAAAAACTCCAGGGGTAAGCAAGTGTTACTTGCCTGGGATCTCCTCCCACCGGTTCCAGACTAACCCTAAGCCAGACTTAGGGTTGTTGTCATGAGAGCAGAGATCAGTTTGTTCTGCTTTTACTATTTACTACTTTTAATTTTTTTGAGCTTGTGCCTCCAGGTTTGTCTCAGCTCAGTGACTTGGCATGAGTTGCCTCAGGAAAATTTAGTATTTCCCAATGGGTATTCTCTTGCTTAAATACCTTTTAATGGATGTTTGATACTTTAGGCTGAAAGTGCACAAACAGCCAAATTACAGTGTTTGATGTGAACTGTGTCTCAGATCTCACTTGTGCTTTAAAGAAAAATTAGCCTATATTCTTGTTGGCATTGATCTTGTAAAACTGTTCTTGAGTGGCCCAAGACCAATCCACCAGATGGGTGCGTGGAGGGGCTGGTTGTATAAAAGTCAGTGTTTTAACACAGAGGTGAGTAAAGCTGGAAACAGTTGCTGGAGACAGAATTGGTCTTTCAGACACCTTGACCAGGCACTGTGTAAACGCACATTGTTATTGGTATAGAAAAAATAATGGAGCTGCAAGTCATTGAAATGAAGCTGTAATTTAGGGAGATCTGAGGGAGCCTGGTGCTTGTCGAGGGCTCTGCAGGAGGGCTTTAAAGAGAACCCAGGGATAAGCAGTTTAGCTGTCAGCATCGTTTGCAGTCTTCTGTACAAAAGCCATGGCAGAAGTTGACTCAATGTCTGTGCACCAGCTCAGAAACTTACTTCACACTTAAGGCATTTCTTTACTTTCCTTTAAATCATGGCACTAGGAAAGGATTTCCTGGTTCATGTTCTGCTTCAGGTGAATCTTTTTGAACTTCAGAAGATGCCTCGTGGTTTTAGTTGTTTGAGTCATCCTCTGAATCAACAACTCTGTGTTTCATTGACCACTTGTGTGAGTTATAGAGACCCTAAGTATTTCAAGCAAAGAGGTTTCAGCCATAAAGGTTAAGGCAGTACTAAACATGTGTTACACCGTTTAAATAATATATTGTTCTGCTGATGGTGCTACCCTAAATGTCCAAAGATGATGTGGATTTGGCCAGAAGGATGCAGAGGGCATGTTTCTGAGCTGAGAGCTACAGAATTGCTGCAGGATGTGGGAAAACTCTGCAGGTGCAGGAGTTTCCCAAAGGCTTGCTTTTACAAGGTGGAGTAAAACAAACAGTTGACTCAAAACATCATAGTAATATTTCACCTTTTTGTCACTGTACCAGACTTTGCCATTTTAACTAAATTTGCAGCCCATTCACTATTTCTAAGAGCCATTGTTGATACTGAGGGTGGGAAGTAGCACAAATGGATGTAGGAAGATGATGAGCAGATAATAACAAAACCCTAAGGTGGGTTTAAAAATTACATTTTAGGTCTTTAATCGCATCTCAGGTTTGAAGACTGTGTGTTTCATACTTCCAGTCTTCCAGCAAGAATGTGAACTAGGAATACGCTTATTCAGATTTTCCATGGTTTGGCCATGATTTATGCTGTTTCTGTTCTATCTGTTCTATTTTGTTATGTATTCTATTTCTATGAACAACTTCTGTGATCAGCTCACACATCATAAATTGTCAACACAGGAAATATACATTTAAGAAGAAAAGTAGAATGATTAAGCTTATTTTCAACGGGATAACATGGAGGAAGGATGGATAATGACGCTATTTGAGACTGCAGGTGCTATAAAGGGGGAGTTCCCTAATAAGAAATCAGAATTAGCTGGTGGAAAAGTAGCTGCAATAAGTAGTTTGGGAGAAACTGATTTCTAAGGAAAGATTAAGTCTTATGTGTAGAGAGGAGAGATAAGCAAGTACAAAATGCAGGATGTGTTGACAGTCTGTAAAAATGTGTGTAAATATCGGAGATGATCGGGGCTTATTCTACGAAAATTGAGGGTGTGAACTGGGGTTTTGGCTGTTTGTATGAATATATCTGATATATATCATATATATAGATGTATGCTTTTCTAGAGAAACCTTTTTAGGCAGCCAGCAAATGCTGGCTGAGTTGTTGTAGCAGTGTTCAGCACAAGGTGGACTGACTGGCTCAGTTTTTCTGATTTTGAAGTTTGCACTGGGATCATGTATGTTCTGGTTTCCAGGTGCGTTTTCCCTTTTCAGATACCTAGAGCTAAGAGCAATCCTCCAGCTACGCTAGGATTAACACAGATTTAACTGTAAATTGGACCGTGACGTCAGGTAAAGTTATTCCTTTCCCCCGTGGCTTATCTCCCCACTGGTAAACTGCACTCCCTCTCTCGTCTGTTTATGGTCTAAACCTATTTTCAGTTATTTCTTGGTAAGACCCATGGAATTATTTCATTAGTGTCCCTAGCTCAGCCTTCAGTGTGGAGGTCAACCTTGGCAAAATTTCTCCAGTGTCTCCTCATTATTCCCAAAGATCCATTTGCCTTTTGTGCTCTTCACAGTCCTCTCTTATCTCCCATTACCCTATATTTTAATCTCTACAGCTGTATCTCTGTCTGTTCCATCTGTGCACAAAGAGTGTCAGTCACTCTCGTGTCACATATTCTAGATTTACAACCCAATCTCATGTTGCTCAGCTCTGGTTTTGTCTTGAGCTCATGCGAAGAGGGAATCTACAGCTGCCACTTCAGCCTCTGCTCCTCTGCAAACCTTTCCCTCGCTGCAGCACTCATCTCAGTAATTGTGAGGAACCTGTGGAACTCATTGCTGCTTTGAGGTCAAAGGGCTGTTGCCAGTCCAGAGAGTTCTCACATCCCCTCCCTCAAAGTGCTCCTTATACATTAATCATCTTGTCTACTGCCTGCCATATGGGGCTGTGTGTTCAAAGCATGCCCAAAGCCTAAGGATCATAAGCTCTTTTGGGCAGAGCCTCTCTCCTACTTGTGGGGGTGTCTGAGAGATATGAATATTTATATATCTTAAATAGACACGATATGAATGGTATTGATTGAGTCTCGTGATAGAATTTCACTTGCTTCGATGGAAATTCACAGGTAGGGTCCAATCCCTGACAGATTTATAGTGGACCAGGTCGTTATACTCGGGTGGCTCCATGACAGTGTTGCAGAATAGAAAATCTTGCTGATTATAGCACTTTTGAATCAGGAGGGGAGAATAAAAGGATCCTTCCGTTCACTCTCTTGGTCATGGCTTTTTGGTTATGGTTATAGCTTAACATGACTACCTGTCAGACAGCTGTGTGTTTTTATGATCACAGGTAGGTTGGTTGGTGGTTGCATAAGCACAGGAGATTTAAAGCTGTTCTCTTTTTGTTTTTTTTTCTTTTTGAAAGCTACATTAATTGTTCTGATGTCTGAGCATCTGCCTGATACGCATTGTTTCCCCTGCAGACTGAGGTAGACAATAGCTAAATACAAATTTATTGAACAGGCAAGCTATAAACCCTGGAGTTAGCACAATATTTTAATGGAAATCATACTTTGTCAAAGGCACATGCATCAAATTTTCTTGCTGGAGATCAGAGTTCATCAGCTCTAGAATTAATTAAAAATATCCCACCAAACACACCCTCTGCTCTGCTGTTTCTCTTTATAGCTTTTTAGCTTTATAAACTAATGGCTAATTGTGGGGAGACACATATCTTTTATTAATTTGAATGCATGAAATGAAATATCATACTTTGTAAAGGAATCCACTTTTCTGTTAACTCATCCATTCAATTTTCAGTGGGATAAAATAGTCTTTATCCTTCAGCTTTCACTTTATGTATTTTTACAGCATTAACTGACAAAAACTGATTCATTATCCACTGTCCTAAGTTTACCTGCTCTCAATAACTCACAAGTTCAGGTCACCCTGCAGTGCCTCCTTTCGCTTTCGCTCAGAAACCATGTCTAACTGAATGGAATTGACCTGTTTAAGGCCTCTTCACTCCAACTAAATTATTTGATCATAGCCACAGACATCTGTTTGGGGCAGTAATTGGTTGTTTATAAGAGCAGAGGAGAGCCACCAGCAGCAACAGCAGTGGCAAGACAATAAAGGCAAGGGACAAGCACGGAGCGTGTGTAGACAGGTCCTGACAGACCACTGTCTGCTGGAGATAAGCAATGCAGATTAGTTATATGCACTCTATCTCACCACTGGGGCCTAATAATCCCCTTTAGCACTCATTCACACTTATGTAGCAGACAGAAAACTAATACAGGGGTGAATCTGGTCCTACTGCCTTGCCACAAATCTCAGATGCAGCTTCTGGAATCTGTGGGATTTTACCGTACAATTAGTTTTAAATGTCAATTTCATGGCAGCTCATGAGATGGAAAATAGAAGAATAGTAGGTAAAGATACCCATTGCAAACTAGATTATTTGAGAGTGAAAGATGGCTATTCAAGATGTGGCTGTCACTGCTGCTTCCTGGCCTGACAGCGCCAATGTGAACACTGGGGTAAAGGATGACAAAAACGTAACTCGAAGGGCTGAATCACGGGAAGAAAAAATGACATGGCATTTCTGTGCTGTTTGTGTACAGTGAGGAGTCAAAGTGGATTTTAATTGATTTGAAAAACCTTGTTGCAATTATCGTGGAACACAAGATGGTTGCGCTTGAGGGCGACCTGCAACGGCAGCAAGAGTGTGAAGCAGCGCGCAGTGCGCTGGGTTTGCCCTGTTAGAGCTGCACACGTGTTCTCCCTTACTGTCAAACCAAAGCCAGTCAAGGTGGAGATGCTGGGATTTGATTAAGAGAACTCCTCGCATTCAAACATTGAATTAAGTAATTTTTAACTACATGCACAAAAAAAATGCATTTGCAAAAGCAGACAAATGCCAGAATAAGGCTTATTTTAGTTCAATTCCCTCATGCAGAAGGTAGAAAACTATATAGGATGACGTATTTTTTTTCCGCAGCCAGATCTAATTCTAACACTGCTGTTTTGATTGTTCAACTTTGCAACATTAACAATGTTATTTTAAACACACCCCCCAACATGAGCATAATCACATCCATCTGCTGGGCGGCCTCTTTCAAAGCCCATTTGATGATTGGCCACTGGCTGTTGATCAGACCCACATCGCATCCGTACGGACACAGAAAACCCTATTACATAAAAGATCCAGCCATATGCATGAGGAATGGTCACCACCCACCACCTGTAGACATGGGCCATCCCATTGTTACAGATCCAATGACTTTTCTGCTGCCCTCTGCTGTCCTCTATTCCCCACGTGGAGAATTGTCTATAGAAATTGCTGTCTGAAACTACTACAAGTGTTGAAGTACACCAACGCTATTTTTGTAAGTTGATCTGGATTACTAAAGGTTTCCAGGATGTTCTGATATTGTAAGGTCACTCAGATGGAGGTCAAGATCTTTCCTAGGGGCAACCACTATTTGAGATCCAGAATGATACAATCATAGAATAACCTGAGATAGAAGGGACCCACAAGGACCATCGAGTCCAGCTCCTGTCCCTCCCCAGGACACTCCCAACACTCACCCCGTGGGGCTGAGGGCAGTGTCCAAATGCTTCTGGAATGCTGGCACAGTGGGTGCTGGGACTGCTTCCCTGGGGAGCTGTTCCAGTGCTCCACCACCCGCTGGGGGAAGAACCTCTTCCCAAGATCCAATCTCCCCCTGCCCTGGCACATCTTCCTGCCATTCCCTCCAGTCCTGTCCCAGGGCACCAGAGAGCAGAGCTCAGCCAGTTTCCCTGCCCTTCCTTGGGAGAAGGCAGCAAATATTTCTGAGATCAGTTTTATATTAATATTTAAATTAAAAGTCTGAAATTTGCCAGTAGATTGGTATTTGTTTTTCGTTCTGATCCAGCGCAGGGAAGGGAAAAGTGTGTAGACTGCTATTAAGACTGACAGGTTCTGGGATGTTTGCTTGAATCCCAGAAACACAGATTAGTGGGAGGTGATGCAGGTGATGGAAGCAAAAGATTGTCATAAATGTGGATGTCATTAAGCTGTGCTGCTCATGTCATGGGTAGCAGCCCCTCTCAGCGTGTTGTAACTGTGTCCTCGTACGCAAATAGGTAAGAAATACTGTTCTCCAGAATTGTAAAGAAAGTGCCTCTGGCTCCTGAGCTTTTCAGATCTTGCTTCTTGAAATCGAGTACTTCTTTATGCAAATAATTGTGAAAGCTGATTGTAGGCACTGGAAGGAAAGGAAATCTCAGCTCAAACTATTCCCTTTAAAAACATTCCTGTTACTCAAGGTGACACTTTTTGGATTTTTCAGTTTATAGTTTGTATGGAGAAAAAAAATTCTTATTATCATCAGGAAGCCAACAAAAGGATCCAGGCTGCACTATCCCACTAATGACAAAGTGCTGCACCTTACTGCTAATGACATCTTTACTTTGATGTCCATTTATTCTCTTTATTGGCACAGATAAACTTTCATGAGCCAAAACTCCTTTTGTGTCTTCAGCATGTTTGTTGTCTTTTCACTCTTCCTCCCTTCTGTACCCGGTGTGGAATTAGCAATATAAAGGAAATTCACTTTTCTGAGTCTCTTACTAGTAATAAAGTAAAACACTTGCTTGTAGTGCATATACTGTTCCTACTGTGTAGTCAGTGGTTGTAAATACTTTTGCTGCATGTATTGGCCTCTTCTCCCAAAAGTCTCCCCATTGCTCTTTCCCTTTATTATTTTGGTTGTGTCTCCTTGCTTCTCTTCTGGCTGTACCCAACCTCGTGGGGTTTTTTGACTTGGTATACACACTGGTCAGGCATTATCAAGCACAGAGTTATCCTTCTTCCTCTGATGAGAGGTAAGGTCTTAGCTGCTGGCCTTATAAGCACCCACAGATCCTGATGTGTGTTACTGGAATTGTGTGCATTTTTTGGGGGGTGATGGAAGTAATGGAAATAGCTGACCTAAATATTTGTAATCATAGTCTCTGTTTAAGAAATAACACTTTAAATTTCCTGATTAATGTGTTTGATCAGTCTTTGCCATAAATGAATTTCCACTGATACTTTTCTCTGATTGATATTATGTGTGGGAATCCTCTGATCCCAATATCCCACTCATGTTCTGAACAGCTCCATTTATAGAGTCATAAAATCATCTGGTTGGAAAAGACCTTTGAGATCATCGAGTCCAACCGTACCTGTCCACTACTAAACCCTGTCCCTAAGAAGCTCATCAACCCACCTTTTAAACCCCTCCAGGGACAGGGACTCCACCACCTCCCTGGGCAGCTGTGCCAGGACCTGAGAACCCTTTCAGTGAAGAAATTCTTCCTAATATCCAGTCTGACCCTGCCCTGGCACAACTTGAGGCCATTTCCTCTTGTCCTGTCACTTTCCACTTGCGAGAAGAGACCAACACCCACCTCTCCACAGCCTCCTTTCAGGCAGTTGTAGACAGTGATGAGGTCTCCCCTCAGCCTCTTCTTTTCCAGGCTGAACAGCCCCAGGTCCATCAGCTGCTCCTTGTAAGCCTTGTTTTCCAGCCCCTTGACCAGCCTCCCATGTCTCCACGAAGTCATGTGTTTCTGGCATTAATCTCATATGCAGTATGGAACCTGATTAGGAAGGGCCATAAACATTTCATGGGACGTGAGACTTGCATGCAGAAGGGAATTTTATTGAGTTTTCTTAGTTAATTATAGGAGATTCAAAACCCTCCAGTAAGGGGGCAGAATCCTGAGCCACTGTAAATCCACATAGCTCTGTTGAAATCAGCAGGGCTTTGTTACTTTACACATCTGCTCCATGGTTTTTATCTTGGAATTCTTTTATTCTGCACTGCCAGCTACAGAGTTATTGTGCCAGTGGGCTGTAAAACACAGCAATGTTTTTGACTCCATCTACATGTCCTGTATTTGTTATCTAATTGCCAATAGACCCAACTGCAAAGGGACTGTATTTTTCAGCCAAACCAGTAAGTAGCAGGAAATCTTATGCTTTTACCTCCCTGGCCAAGTCGAGCATCCACATTTTCCATAATGAGACAAATCAACTGTTCCTTATCAGTGCTTTTCTGCAATTGCAAATCTTTAAAGCCTTGCTGCTGCGTGGATTTAACAGCTGCATCCCCACCTTCCATACATCAGAACATGAAGGTTGCTTTATAAAACTGCAGTGAACACCATTATTTGTAACAGGATTGAACTAAAATTCAGCTTCAGATATTCATAGAGTCGTAGAAATGTTTAGGTTGGAAAAGACCTTTAAGATCATCAAGTCCAACCCCTAAACCAGTGCTGATTTCTTGCTTAAGAAATGGATTCACTCTCTTCTAATAAAGTCACATAATTTTTCCATACTCCTTCCCCCTAATTTAGATGTGTATGGATTTTCACTGGTATAATACAAGATAAGGGTACTTGCATTTCTGCCTACTATAGTAGATTGTAATTATATAATAACAGAAGTGAATTACAAACTTTAATTTTTCTCCAGATTTTGAAGGAAACTAAAGTAGTGGACTATCTATAATTTACTGTGTAATTCATTGTGAAATGAGTAGCTTGGAACAGGGAATTAACTCCTTTTAATTTCTAATACTTTGACCTTACTATACCATATTAAGACAAGAAATGACATCAGGTAAGATGGGTGAAAATCCTAGTTATTGCAGGGCAAGCATCAAGTCTTAGGGTACCCCTAAGAAATGAAATATGTTCATAGGTCTGTTAGTAATTTATATTGTTAAAGAGCTATTTGAGGTCTTGGACTGAAAGAGGTTTTCAAATTGAATATGAACATGATAGGAGCTTGAGACCTTGGGCAGTCTGAAAAACTCAGGAGTTCTCCAGGAGAAGTATTTTCCCTAAAGATCCCAGAGAGTTGCCACGTTCTTGTTATGTGCAGCAGAGAAACAATATTTGCAAACCACTGGGGTCACAGTATCTTTATTTCAATGATCTCCAAATTTTTTTCTGAGCAGGAGGTTTTGCTGGAAGCACAAGAATACTAATTTCAAAACTTTTGCAACAGAGCTGACAGAAAAGAGGGATTTTATATATATATTAGCAGTTATTTGATTTAGAGTGAAATTTTAGACCCAAGCCCGTTTTGTGCCTCATTCTTGAGGTCAGCAGGACTTGGGCAAGTGCAAAATGAACCGCGTGGCAAGTGCTTTACGAGCAATGTGTTGAATGGAAAGCTTATTTCATAACAGGCCTGGATCAAGAACTACACGTGGGTGTTATCTCTAAAGCTTAACTCACCTGTTCAGCACAGGCAGATTGTTTTGATGCTCAGGAGCAAGTGAGTGGCTAGGGAACTGGAGAAGAATATTCATTTGTTTTACAACCAAAGGTGCCTTTATCTTCAGATACTCAAACGTGAAAGTGTATTTGTCTCCCACCGATGAAATATAATATTGATGTCACCTCCAAGAAATAGAGTGTAATGTATTGCTTTTCCTTCTCTTTTGCACCTTATGTAAACATGCAAAGACTCGTGACACCCTGCTATGATGGCAGCCAGTAGACTGAACACTTACCCTCGCTGCTGTTGTGTAACCATGGGCAATTTATCTAAGTCTCACCTCTCTTAAAACACTTTTATCAAAATTGGCGGTCAAACAGCACTGAACCATGGTGGCCTCAATCTTAAATGCTGCGGTGCAGATTTTAATTTGGGAAAGATTAATGCACTCTCAAGTGTTAATGCCACAGCTTTCTGTTATCTACATTGATGGGTGTCAGCTAATTTCTGCAGAAGGATTGTAAAGCAAACTGTGCATGTTGATGTTTCAGAAACCTAAGCTCCGGAATGGCTAGATAATAGAGAGGGGAATGGAACTATTTTCTCAAATTTCTTTTAAATTAGAAAATGTTTCCCCTGTCTTTCTAAAGCTGAGCTACCGAGTCAATTCCACTCAAGCTGATTCTTGAAGATATAGGGAATATTTCATTTAAAGGAGCAGTAAAAGTGTCAAAAGATACTTTATCAAGGTCGCTTTTAGATTGAAGATAACCAATCTTATAACAAATACAGACCCCCATAGGAAGCTTTGTAATTTCCAATACTATAAAAGCTCTTAGTCTCTGTCTCCATCATCTCTCATGAATTTTTTTCCTTGTCTGCCCAAGCATAATGTCTTAATAAACACAAGCCTTTTCTTTTCATTTAACAAAATGACAATAGCTGGTATGCTTTGACTGGTTTATTTTTCAGCTTCCCATAGTTTAGCAAATACAGCTGGAGTTTGGTCTGTTTTTTGAATAGACTTTCCTAACTGTGAAGATGATGTCTGTGAAGAAGATGACTCACAATAACTGGGAAATTCTATTTGTACAGACTCATTTACACAGGAAGAGGGGGGTGAAATGCAATTAAGCTCATAAAACTTGCTCCAGCAATGATCCAGGTCAAGGGGCTAATAGTGAATTGCATGAATAACAGTCACTCACTCAGCCACATTAAACAGTCTTGATGATATAATCCAAAATAGCCAATTATTTTGAGTATTATGAAAAGGTCCTGTTGTTATTTAACAATGGTTTATATGAGGAAATAGTAATAAAGGGTATATGGTAAAAAATAATTTCAAAGGGATTAGTTGCAACTTAGTTCACAGTAAGCCTTTTCCATGCCAGAAGGATGAGGAAACGATGCTTTAAAGGAAAGTGAATTGCATAAGATTTAACACTGATTTTACACGTTCAACTACAACCATACCTCCTCTAAGGGCTAAGGAGAAAATATACTCAACCAGGATCAAATTCAGTTCTTCCCTTTCTCAAGGATAATTTCTTCTTTAGGATTTAATTTAACTCCTTTCTGCCTATTTGTATTCCTTTGCTGCAGTTTTGCTGTGCACGTTGGACAGCCTCATCTCTGAGCCTGAGAGACCCTCTCAGGACAGCCCTTCCTGCATGGATAACCACGATTTTTGCCTCTTCCATTTGCCCTCTTTTCATCACACGGTATCTATAGCTGCCTTTGCTGTGGTTTAGTTCTTTTCCATGTCAGTTATCCAAACTGTATGAAGAGAGTGAAAATACTGAGGATGTGTTTTATCATTAGTAGACCTCCCTTACGATCCTTCTTTCCTTACTATTTGGGGTATGTGGCAAGACAGTGCCGTTGGCTTCATTTTGCAAGTAGGAGCAGAGAAGGAAGTGGTGTGGCCAATGCATGAGTAGCAGAGCCCTATTTGCTGCAAAATCATCTTTCTTAAGACTCTGAACTTTCTGCTTTGGTTGCAGTGGGTGATACAAGGGTGGGAGGGCTGTACAGCTGCTGCGAAGGTAAGTAGGAAGAAGGTGGAAATGTGTGCTGGTCAGGCAAGGTAAAAGAGGAAAAAGGATGTTATTTCTTGCTGAGTTTGCCAGGAATAGAGTGCAAGAGGATCCTCCAGGGATGTGGTTGAGTCACCACCCCTGAAGGTGTTTAAAAGATGAGTAGATGAGTTTCTTATCTTGAAGTTTCTTTCTTGAGGGACGTGGTTTAGTAATTGGTTGGACAGGTGCGGTTGGACTTGATGATCTCAAAGGTCTTTTCCAACCAGATTATTCTATGAGTGTTGCTTACTTTAACTCTGGATTTTAAGTTTGGTATTGTCTGACCTTAAATCTGCATAATTTAAATAATATTAGTCTGCGTGAATTTTTACAGGTATTATTGCCTCTTGATCCTGATTATTTACAGTTTAATTCCACAAAAACAATGTTTAGGTGGGTTTTTTTGTGGTTTTTTTTTTTAAATTAACTTTGCTTCCATTGTGGTTCATATAACTCTCTTGGTAAGGCAACTTTCAGTAAGTATTTGCTCAAATCACAGGACTATACTTGTTTCATGTTATGAGTTAGTGGGGCGGCCCCACCTTGAGCTCTGTGGGCAGTTTGGGCACCACAGGGTAAAAAGGACATCAAAGTGCTGGAGAACATCCAGAGGAGGCCACAAGGCTGGGGAAGGGTCTGCAGGGGAAGTGTGTGAGGAGAGGCTGAAGTCCCTGGCTCTGTTCAGCTGGAGAAGAGGAGCCTGAGAGGGGATCTCAGAGCTGTTTGTGCCTTCTCCCAAGGGAGGGAGGGGAAAGAGGGGCTGAGCTCTGCTCTCTGGTGCCCTGGGACAGGACTGGAGGGAATGGCAGGAAGATGTGCCAGGGCAGGGGGAGATGGGATATTGGGAAGAGGTTCTTCCCCCAGCGGGTGGTGGAGCACTGGAACAGCTCCCCAGGGAAGCAGTCCCAGCACCCACTGTGCCAGCATTCCAGAAGCATTTGGACACTGCCCTCAGCCCCACGGGGTGAGTGTTGGGAATGTCCTGGATAGGGACAGGAGTTGGACTCGATGGTCCTTCTGGGTTCCTTCCAACTTGGGTGATTCTATGATTCTGTGATATCACTACAGATAATAAACTCAGTACAGCATATTTTAATATTATTCCTGCATTTGCCCAAAACTCGGCACCGTGTGAAAAAGAAAAATGCTGTTTTCTGGAGAAAAATTCATGCAGAAGGTTCCAAGTGATGTGGATTCTGGACATTTGCGGCATGAATGTAAACAGTCCTGTGTGACAGCATGGGTTTCCGTAGCTTTATCTATGTGTTGAAACATTCTACTCTGTCACTGTGTTCCCACTGCTTCAAATATGTGTGGTACTGCTTGTCATAAAATTCTGATTGAATTTAAACCATGTGTGTGTGGTTAGGGAGACATCTGTTAATTGTTCATGAAATTAATTGAATGGTGACTATCTAGTTGAGTTTTCATTGGATTTATTCCTAGGAGCTGTAATTGCTAGGTTTGTAAGAGGCATCCCATGAGCAGGCTATTTTTGAAAAGAAAAATACCCTCTTGCATGTAGCTCCTGTCAGGCTATGTTCTGGTGTTGAATATGCAATTTTAAAAATGGGATTGTAGCAACTCTTCATATTGAAGTAAAAAGCTTGTTTTTCACACAGGAATTACAGAGTGTAACATAATTGGGTTCGCTGAAATGAATTCAGCATCTCTTAGAGAACAAAATCATTGAGCCTACTGACTAAATTTAACAGCCTAATAGAAATATGCAGGTGAAGGTACAATTAATTTTAATTACTAGACTATACATTGTTAGTTGCACAGCCATGAGTAAAATTAAAATGGCAATCACAATTAGAAAATTGCAACCTCATTGTGCAACAAATTAGTCACAAATTAAAAGTCCAGGAACTATTATACATCCGCTTTATTGCTTTATGACCGTTATTGCCCTGATATGGATTTTATTTCTTTAATGTCTTGTCCACCTCTTTATACCTTATCTTTGTTTAGGATCTCTGGCTTCTTCCCTGAGTGTAAATCTATTAAAAGAAATAATATAGGCTACAGGGGTATGACTTGTCTGTTCACTCTTAGCAGAAACTTGTAAGTGGCCCAGTCCTGCTCGCGGGTGGCTTACAAAATAAGGTTTGTAGCAGGATTATTTCAGTGAGGTTTCCAGAGCAAGGAAAATAGTGTTCAGGGGGTAATAGCTGAGGTCTGTATGTGATGTAACCCTTTTAGAAAAGGTCAGGCCAGTTAAAGAGGGGAATCTGGAGGGAATCTACATTGGTGTAAGTTAGACTCTCTCCTACCCCTCCCCTCTGGCTTGGCACATTGATTGCCTGCATGGAGAATTTCAGCTAAAGGAGTTTTTATGTTATAAGCTCCATTTTTTTTTATCTGTTCTCCCCATTGGTTTATGAAACGAGATTTAAAAATTATCCTATCCTTGTGGGCTTGTTGGTGGACGAAGCTGTCTTCACCCTGGAACGCTTGAGTAGCCGTCACGTAGTGGCTGAGTTGAAGGGGTGGCTGCAAACAACTGAAATGTAGCACTCAAAATCACTGCAAATGTTCTGCAAGACCACATCTGCCTGCTGTCCCACATCTGAAAACCAGTGTCTGGACCTGTCTGGAACCAGCAGCACAACTGACGAGGTCTTCTCCTGCAGGTAAGCGCTACAACAGCAATCATCATTGTCTTGGTGCTATCTTGAGTACTTTACAGGGAGATTTGAGGTGACTCTAGGCTGTACCAGACAACAGGATGGCTCCTGTGCAGAACCGAGGGGCAATGGAGAGGCCTAAAGTAACTTCAGTCCCAAAATCTTCAGTTCTGTCCAAGATGCATCTCATGCAAAGAGAAATTCTCTTATTGAAATCTGATTTCTGCACTCTGCATTTAGCTCAGGCAGAGAATCATCTGGTTGAAGAAGACCTCTGAGGTCATTGAGTCCCTCCAGCCCTCCTGAGGGAGGCCAAGGCAGAGGGTTGTGAACATCAGGGCTGGGAAGAGAGGAACACAGCAAGATAATTAATCAGAGATGGTTGGGAGGGGAGCTTGGGATGAGGTTTAAGACCAAACCATTGAACCTCAGCGTGATCTCTCTTCTCCACGTGGTCTCAGCTCTCTGGGGCCTTTTCTGAAATCACCAGCTTGTGTGAGCCCCAGCAGGGGCTTTTGCAGTGCTTGGAGAGCCGAAACTCCATTGCAAATATGCAATTGAACAGCTATCAGAGGGTAATGATGTTTAGTCACTACCAATTGGGACTGGATTTTAATTGATGACCCAGAGGTGAAAGTCTTTATATTCCATTACCTGCTTTTGCCAGTATTTTTCTTCTGTAATCCTCTTTGCTTTAATGTGAATACTTTGAAAAGGGGAAATTAAAGTGGGAAGACATGCAGCTGTTTTGGGTGAGAAAAGATCTGTTTGTTCTTTGATTAACTATATATATTTAAGGCCCAACTGAAACTCTTTAGCATAGTCCCAGTTTGATTTTAACTGCATGTTGCTGATTGCAAACATCCACAGAATTTTGCTTCTATATTTACATTATTCCCCCGTTCCCAACAGGAAGGATTCCCTTTTAACCCATGCAAAACTCATCTTTAATTGCTAAATCAAACACTGAACTGTCCCTCATGCAGTTCTGGGAGAGGCCGGAACCTGTGATTTACTGTATATTTATGCAGCTTCTAGCACCTGATTGCAAAAAGCTTTGTAAGATTTACCTCAGAATAGAAGTTGAGGAAAAAATAACAATGTGATTGATTATTAATGCATAAGAATTTCTATTAGAGTTCCTAGAACTTTCTTATTATCCATGTTTTTTTTCTATCTATCTCAGAACTCCCAGTTCTTTAGAAGTTTTCAATAGGTTAATAAGGACGATTTTTCTCTGGAAAATGTGAAGGCATAAAAACAAAATGCCAAATTTAAAATCTTTTGGGGCATATTCTGTATGGTCTGTGTTCTGAGTGATTTCTTTGACAGGAGTATGTAAGATCAGGGAAACAACTCTCCATACCACTGACTGATATCTATTTAATATAGTGTTTCCTTTACTGGGAAACAATGTGTGTTGTTCCTTCAACGTTAACATTTGTAGTATTAATAAAAATATCTGTTTTATAATTTTGAATTTCAGAAGAAAGTTATCATCTCAGTCTCTCTCTCTGTAAAATGGGATTCATGATAAGTCAAAATATGTGCTCATGGCTGAGTGGCAACCTTGCAAGACAATAAGTTTATTCTCTGATTTCTTGTTTATTGAGCCATGGAATGATGTTTTGACTCCTCTCTGTCTCTTTGTATCTCAAAAACACTTGGGATACCACGGTTTTCTCAGCTGTAGTCTTCCTATGCTGATATTTTAGAGGTAATATTGTGGAAAATGTGATGAACTTGTCTAGAAAAAAGTGTTGATGGAAGGAATGACTTATTTTATTTTTGCTTTTGCTCTTTGCTGGTAAGAAATTGGCCTTACCCATAAATCAGAAGGGGTTTGGTGTTGAAATGCATGGAAGAGCTGCAATACAAATATCTTCTGATTTGGGTCAATAACTTTGCATTAATATTTGCTGTTGGTAATAAGTTGGTAGAGCCTCATGGGAAAGCTGCAAAAATGGAAATGTCTCTTTGTAGACATTTGTTCCTGAAACCAGGGTCTGCAGCTGACAGAGCAATTGGAGTGGTGTCTTTAAGCTTTACTGTTGGTGTCCTGAAAGTCTACGTGACTTTTGAAATCTTTGGTGTGGTGGAGAGGAGGGGGAATCTGGGTCTCAAACTTCCTGTGCATCTGCAATATTTCAATACTGCAATATTCCTGAATATTACAAATTTCTTATTCAACCATTTTATTTATGCTGCAAAAGATGTAAGCGTGATTCTTCAGCTACAGCTGAGAGGAACACTCATGCAAGCTGGAAGGCAGCCCTTCACTTAACCCCAGCTACTGCAAAGTGTTTAATTTTTGCTTTAAGGAACTAATTACAAATCTACATAATAAAGTATTTTCTTACAGTCTAACGGAACTCAACAGAAAACGTGGGTTTGGGCACATAGCTTTGAAATTAACTAAGCAATTAAAAAAAAATCCCTAGGAAACCTTCATCTCTGATTTTATTTTATATTGTTATAGAGCTCATGCTTCAGTGATTTCCTTTCATCTAGTCATTGGGCTGAAGAAATAACACAGAAAAGGAAACCTCTTGAGTATCTGATGTCTATGGTAAATGGCCATTTCAGGGACTGTGCACTAAGGGCCTCAGACTGAGAGTTTAATTTAATTGGTTGAAATTAAAAAAACATTCATGCCTCATGAAATTATAACCTTTAGCCCTTGTGTGTCAGCTACGTCTGACACTAGCCTTGTTGTTTAGAGATGAAATCCCTCCTCTATTTAAATGGAAGATCCTATGGGACCCACGTAAGCCTCGCAAACAGAAGGTGCGAGTGGCTCTGATTGTGAGATCACTGCGCCAACCATGGGTAACATCAGCAGCATCTCTTTTAGAAGTTCGTATGTCTGTTTTCATCTTTGCCATTTGAAAAATCCTGCTTGTTATTTTTATTCTCATCTTTAGTTTAAAATTGTTGTTTTAAAAAAAATAGCTGTCTGTTCTCACCAGGGTAAATGAAATAAAAGGGAGAGAGCTCCAGAGCTGAGTGTTTCCGGTTGAGGAATTGGGAGATGAGGTTCCCTTTCTGACTTGGATGGTCGTCTGTTTTACATCACTTGAACTCTCTACATGATTATGCATGTTTGTATAAAAGCACATGAAATGTAAGCCCCTCTCCAGCTCTGTTTCAACAGAAAAGGCCTAAACAACTTCCTCCCCTGTGTGAGCCCTTGTAATGATAAAAGAATACACTGCTCTGTTGGCACGTTTGGAGTTGTGGGGCTTTTAGCTCCTCCAGGGAGTGGGGCATCACTATCTGCAGATTGGATCAATCTGCCTCGGAAGCACGATGGCGAAAGAGCCCATACACGATAACAAAGCGACACGACGAGGGAAGAGCCTTTACTTCTTGGAGCATAGATAAGGTGGCTTTTTAAAAAGCGAGTAGGCACAGAGTAGCTGCACCCTCACCCAGTAGCAGTTTTAATCCTCTTGCTTGAGATTGGTAGATTTGGCAGGAGGAGGATGGGGTGAGTCTCTCCTTGTTATCTGAGAGGAGGACAATGCTATTGCAAGTAAGGCAGCAAGGGAATTCTTGTTTGATAGTAGAGTTAAGGGAAGCTAAAGGATAAACTCTTTCCTTATTGGGGGGAATAATAAGGTTGGGTCTAACTTCAGTGAAATTTGTTCTGTCTCTGATTTACTCGTCGTTGGGTCTCTTGTGCACAGATGGCACTGCAAAGGGTATTGCTACATTAACCCACGGATAGTGCACAGGGCAGTGGAGGCCTGGCCAGTTTTCTTTGCACCCCTGTCTTTTGCTCCTTTCTTAGAAAATGGTTCTTGGGTAGCATTTCATTCTTAAGCTGATTCTTGTGTAATTTTTGTTTAGAGGCCCAGGCTTTAGCACCTTTGGGGTTGTGATGCCGTGTCTTGGAGATACACCCATTGAACGAAAGCCACTTCATGTGTACAGATGCTGTGTCTGCGGTGCAGATCTCTACCACGTAAACTAAAGGAAATCTTGGAGAGAGCTCTGCAAGACATTCCCATAGCCACTGATCCCAGCCAGCAGAGGGAAACACAACCACATGCATTGATTCAGTCTGTCACGTGCACCTTCTTGACATGTGCAAAGGCTTATTGGCTGCAAAGGTACCCCTGGTCATCCCAATGCTACCTCAAATACAACCCAGGGTCTGCATTTCCTCTGCAGTGGACACTGCTGGAGCCCACGTGGGCTCTCTCGTCTTTCCTTTCGTAGCTGGTTGGTTGGAAGCGCTGTGGGAAGGATGCAATCCTGTCTCTGCTAAGTGTGTATAAAGAGTGTGTTTGGTGTGTGCTGGAACAAAACAGGAATGCTGTTATAGTGGTGTTGCCACAAACACCCTGAAAATGATATTACGATGCTATCATAGAAGGCTTTGCCTTCTGCCCTCCAAGATCTAATAGCTTTAGTAGTCAAGAAGACAGCAGGTTCAATAACCAAATATTATCAAGCCCTTCATCTTCATAACTCCCTCTGCCCAAGCTGGGCATGTGAGAGGTCAGTGAGCTCCAAAGCTTCTGCAGGCTCCTGGCTTTGTGCACTTGTGTTGATAGGAAGCCAGTGGGCACCTCTGCTGCAGCCCTTACCTCTGCTTTAGAGGCTGGCCTTGTACCCTTACCCAAATCCATTTGGGACCAGAGGTGGTAGTGTTGTCCTTGATTTGTACAAATGCCAGGGCTGCTGGTGCAGTTGACCATAAAAATCACCAGTAACAAAACTTCCAAGACCATAACTTTGTTTTTCTCAACAAGTTTTTTCTAAAAAAGATAAATGTGTCTTCCAATTTTCAAAAATAACAGCAAACTAATTTTTTTCTGATAAGCATCATCTCAGCACATTGAACGTCGTCAGAGTCAGTTGTGTTCCAACCCTTCCTGGGCTGGGGAGGATGTCAGGCTGCTGGACAAGCAATTAGTGGAGAAGCTAACAAAGGAGATGAAACGTTGTCTGCTGGCCCTTGACCATCTGGCTGGTGGGAGGGCAAGGATCATAGAACTGTAGAATCATAGAATCACCTGAGCTGGAAGGGACCCAAAAGGATCATAGAGTCCAACTCCAGTCAGGGGATGATGATGCTTGCCTGGAACAGTGGTGGCATGTAAGGAAGGGAAAGACACTCCTCCGCAGCCAGGAGTCCAGGGGCAGTGATCTGTGGTCAGCAACTTGAGGTGCAAGTTCCCTCCACCTCCCCTTCCCCATATGGGACGCCTGTGGTGGCACAGGTGGTGTTGGCACACCAACCATTGCAGGCACAAACCAAACACCCTCCGTGGAGGAAGGAGCACAGGGATCGGAGCAGTTTATTCACCTTCACCAAGGCTGGCAGGTTGGAGTTGTTCTACAGTCCTGCAAGTATCACCCTGGAGGAGGAAGGGACCACGCAGCGGGTCGCAGGAGCTGAGCACAGGAGCATTGCCCATTAAATCTTCGAGTGCAAAACAAAAACGTGTCTGCAGGATGAGCACAAACCCTGGAGCCACGGCTGCCTTTGAGGCAAAATGCCCTGCGCCATCCCCAGAGCCCCTCCGCTCTCCCCCAGCCCTCTTCCCTCCCCCACCCCCTCCACACAACTATTTAATTTTGCTCTGGCATGAAATAATAGAGTGCTGTGTATCTATTACAGATGTAAAGAGATTTAGACTGCCACAGGTTTCAGTAGCACATTCAAAGCCCTAACAAAGCTGGGTATAATAGACTCTCCCTGCCATTATCCATTCAGCAAGGGTAATAAATGACTCGGCCGCAGCCTGCCATATACCACCCAGCCCAGATAACAGCTGAAAGGAGAAAATTAAATTTTGCTTTTGTTGAAACATTATGATTTATGTATTTGTAATATAGGCTGCGGTGGGCAATTGAAAAAAAAAAAAGATTGCTGAATATACTTCAGGGTTACTGATTGTACCACAGGCCACTTAGAGCACTAGAAATGCTGTTCTTCTCCCTGTGTTCCTTAATAATAATAAAATCATACAAATTCCCATTAACCTTTTCGCTCATGTTGAATTTATTTATATATTTATTTATTTAATTTTTACTTCCAAGTCTTAAGCTTTGGCCATTTGCTCTCAGCCTCATGAAAAATAACAGAGTGATGGTTTATGGAGACAAGGCGTGAAGTACCTAGGCATGTAAAAATGATGGATGTAGGTCAAAAAATCTATATATCATTTTTAGTATTTTTATAATAATTTTATTTAAATGGGGTGATTCCCCCCCTTCCCCTCCACCTCTTCTCCACTGCTGTCTTTAGACTTGATGACAAGATATTCTGATATCCTCATCCTTGCAATATCTAGACCTATAAAAATAATTAACTTCTCCCACCTTAGAAATATAGAGACAGAAACAGGAGTGCTTCACCCTGTAATTTATAATATTGCAGCACTGTCCCTTAATGTTGTAATCAGGCCTGCAAAGTCTTATCATGTTGTAGAATATAATGAACTTACTTATTCATTTCAACATCACATTTCATCTTAGTTGTTCTCCACATTACTTGCTCATCCCTCCCCTTTTCTGGCACACTGGCAAGTTTTCTTCTTTTCATTTTCTTTACCTCCTTCAGCTCAGGGATTGAGCTGAGTTAACAGACCCCTCAGGGAGGTTGGAGGCTTATTTGCCTGGGCTCCCTAAATATTTAAACACCGGTAGCTTTTACCATTCTTGTTGTTTTTAAAATTTATTAAAACTATTGATGTGGCTTAAACAAATGTGTTTGATCAGAGTGAAACCAACTGGTATCAAAAGAGCTTGGCTACATGAGAAGTGGGAGGGCTGGGGCCAGGGGATGCTCTGTGCTTCCCATGTGTAGCCTTGCTGTGGGCGTTTGTGCTGTTGGCATTTGTGTCTCAAATTTTGCCTCTTAAAGCAGGGTATGTCAGAAATTTGGGGGGATAAATGGGATTGTTCCTGTCTTTCATTTGGCTGGGTGGTAGGAGTCTTGAATCTCTTTTTGTGACCCTCACAGAATCATCTGGTCGGAAAAGACCTCTGAGATCACAGAGTCCAACTGTACCTGTTTACTTATTTCTGATGTCCCTCAGAAACTCGTCTACCTCAAGTCAGCCTGTGTTTTATGTGGGATTCATCTGGTGATGGTTCATCCAATAGTGATGATTTTGGCATTTTCCGAGGAACATACTCTCTTTTGCATCTCACTAGAAATTTTTTACAATATTTACTGTTCACAGCCACAAAAAGCCAATTAGTGCCACGGTATTTCTGACCCTTGACAAAAACCTACTTGTCTTAGGGGCTAAGAGCTCTCCTCCCATTGGATGCTCCTGCTAGAGCACTCCAGGAGAAATAGCCTATAACACCACTTACTCCACAATATCCTAGAATCTTTAGGTAGACATAAAAGGTGGCTTCTACCTGCTCTCCAGCACTACCCTTTCCATTCTAGCTATGGCCTGAGCAAGTCAGCATCACCATTAAGCAGCAGCTCTGGCTCCCTTGTGAGATGGGGCAGGGGCCTGATCCTGACTCCTCTTGCCCCTTTGCTGTGTAGGAGCAATACAGGGACATGGGTACAGCCTGTAGCTCTTCTGCAGCCTTTGCTATCCACATCTTTTGCAATTTGATGTTTCAGAGCCTGTCTCTGGTGTGAGGTCTGGCAATTTGCTGGGTAGGACATATCTAGGAAGGTCCAAACCCACCAGCAGAAATGTTTTGTGGACTCACTGCATTTGATTAATTTTTAAATCCTGCGTGCATGGGTTTAAGCATTTAAATAACTCTTAGACTCTTGTGACTCTTGGACCTGCTGAACCCCAGCCTGCTGTTCATGTACATAGTCTGGAAGTTTGGGTGTGCAGGGGGTGTTTTACAGCCAGCTCATCTCTTGATCAGGTATTCTGCTAATGCACTCTGACAGATATTCTGTGAAGCAACATTCAGTCTATTTATTGACCCTCTGCCCTCAAATGCATACATACAGCAGAACACCCCAGCTTATATTTAATGCTGAAACATTTGTAAGTACTGTATATCCTGTGATCTATTGGACTAATGAAAAAGAAGGTTTATCACTGCAGTCCAGTGTAAATCTGTGGATAACCTTACTGTACAGTCAATTTATTCCTTTAACAGGTTTATTCCTTTATCAGGTGTTTGTAGAAGGTTTCACCATAAGTACAGCAGAGACATAATTTGCTGTGGGGCAGATTTATTTGTTTCACAGGGTTATTATTTTAACAGTCTGATAATCACTATGAGTATGTTTCACCATTTGGTATTTCGGTGTGTATATGGGAAAGTGTGTTTATTCATTCCCTGAACAGGTTCATTTCCTTATCACCTATTCATTTTAAAGAGTTTTATTACATATGCAGAGTGTGTAGGGTGCTAGAGGGCAGTAATTTTATTAAGAGATTTATTTAGTGTCAGATATTCATTTAGCTGGGGTTCACTGTAACACAATCATGTGCTTTCACCTGGCCAATTTTCTTTGTATCTCGTTGTTTGCTATAAACAACACTTTCTCTGCACTGCAGCCTCCAGTTCCTTTTTTTGTTATACTTTTTACAGGGAACTCCCTCGTCCTTCAACCCCTTTCATTTATTTTATTCATCATCTTTTAATCCTTTGTACCTCATTGTTAGGGGAAGAGGATCCTGTTTGCAGGCCCATGTAAAGGGTTTTTTTTAAATGAATAGACTTAAAGATTCTACTAAGAGGAAGAGGTTTCAGAAACATCTCTTGATGATGCCTTTTGGGAATTACTTGAGTCCCACTGCACAGTCAGTGACTGGCTGGAGAAAAGCACAAGGAGGAACATGATCCCAAAATAAGATTCTGGTTTACTGAGAAACTGTTTGGCCTCACTGTTTTGCTATGATTTAGTAATTTCTATGTTATATGAATATTAATTCCGGAAGAGAAAAGAAATAGTTAATAAACCGCAGGTGATGCGTGTCTTTAACTTGGCATAAAATTAAGCTCTAAAATAGGGAAAGAAATCCAGCTGCATCACTGAGTCTCATGCTGGAACAAAATACAGTCTTATTTTAATCTTCCTGATGTCCAGGGTTGTTTCAGACATTTCATAGAGGACAGGCTTGGTGTCTGCATGGTTGTTTACCTTTCTCTCCTCACAGCTGTCCACAGGAAAGAGCTGCACAAAAAAAGCCAGAAAATTCTCTGCTCAGATGCAGGTTTTCAGGAGTTTAGAGTCTTTACTTTGAATTACTTATGTGAGAGAGAGATGCTCTGTAGCAATGTGTTTTTCTGGTCCAAAACACATAGGAATTGATGCAGATGTCTGAGCTCAGGTGGTGTCGGGTCAGGTTCTTAGGGTACTTCCAGTAACTGGCCAGAGTTAGAAACCAAACTGGAGTCTTCTGCATAACAATGTAATTGTCTACAGAGTGCTTATTTTTATGATTTCCAGAAGAATGGATTATGATGCTCAACTGGAATAAAAAATGCAAAAGTGTTTTTGCCAGCAGCAGAATCAGAGAGATAATGTTTAGTGTTGTGTAAGATCCTGCCTGATTATTACCTAGATCTAGAATCCTGAGCCTGTATTTAATGTCTGTAGGAGACAGAAAATTCTGAGCACTTCTGAACATCCACACAGCCATATTGAGGTTAAACAATGGTGCTTGAACCCTTTGTTTGTATTTTTTCTTGATAGAAACCAGGAATTTTACTCAGAATTTAGCAGTTTACACCTTTCAGATCTTGGATGAAAGCTACATCTATTTTTAAATATTTAGCCGTAACTGTCTTCCAAATATTTACATTGATCTAAACATGCATGTTGATTTTTAATTCCCCAGTACTTCTTAGGGTTCCTATTGTCTCCTAACTGCATCACTACTATTATTGCTACTATTATTTTCCTATCTTACAAGCCATTTGGTCTGAATGTTGTCTAGGTCAACCTTTCCTTGAATGGCCTGGAACTTTTTCGAGTAGAGAGCAAACTATTAAACATAGTAGTATTTCATTCTAATAGAGGAGCAATATAACTTCAACTGTGTTATCAATACAAGATCAAAACTATTGATGAAGACACAAAAGTAAATCAACATTTGTCTATAAACAGCACAGCCCATTTACCAGGGGCAATTAATACAATTTAAACATTCAACCAGATCATCACTTAAACATTTGCTGCTCTTTTCATTACAATCACATGCCCAGCAGTTTAGTGGAGTGGCAAAATATCCTTCTAAAATCCATTGGTAATGACAGTATTTATTTCCCAGATAGTCAGAGTAGGGAGTCAGAGTTAGAACCAATTAGAATAAAGAACTCCATTTTTCACAGAAGTTTTAGGAAGACCTTTCTATTTTGTGCTGGAAGAAATTAAAATTCAAACGTTTTTTAAAACACAGCTATGTTAAAATAGCACATCTGCTCTGCAAAGAACTAAGTTTTGGTATTTTTTTCATCTCTGAGACATTTGGAGAATCCACCCTGATGTGTGAAACCTTTTTCTTGATAATATCCTTGAAATCAATATTTAACTGTAAAGTATTATCACTCTGATGAAAAATGTGTTTTCAGAAGAAAGAATGTTTTATTGAAAATGTTCCTAAGAGCTCTATTTTGAATGAAACTACCCATCAGTTTACTCTTCACTGACTCATTAGGATGGTGTTAAATTTATGACTACAGTGAAAAAAAATCAGCTATGGGTAATTGAACCCCTATTGTAAAGCACCGTGTTAAAATGTACTTAGTTATGCTCAAGGCTGATGGTATTTGTTAAATCTCCTAAGAGGGAATTAGCAGTTGAAGTTTTGTTTTCACAGTGTTAATTATTACTTTTAATGTTGCCTTGCAGCATCCTCGACTCACCGTGACTTTTCAGCGAGAGTCCACGTGATATGTTTGCTCCTATTGGGTCAATAACATCATTAAGGAGGAGCAGGGAAGGTAAAAAATGGGACAAGGGGGCAGGTGTAATGTTGGGTGATAGACCCTGAGTCAAGGTTTTCCCAGGAGATGTTTGCTGGCGGCAAAGTGATTGCAAGTTTTTTGGGAGTACGAAAGGCTCAGCCCCAAGGCAGTGTGGGTGCAGCTGCTAAGAGCAGTCTGGAACTCGAGCTGTAGGAGTTTGTGACTTTATTCTAGGTTGTGTCAGCCCAGGCAGATGCCTTCATAAACTTTCAAGTGTTTTCAGTATCTGGAATCAAAGGAAAAGCCCTGTATTATCGGACAGAGTGCACCTCCTCTTATCTGATCCTTGGAATGAAATAGCCATGAGTTTATCCACAGCGTGTCCAGGCAGCCCTGGTCCTGTGGGAGAAAGCTAAAGTCTCCATAGCCAAACAATTATATTTCTACTTCCACTCTTCATGTGAGAACTGAAGCAAAATCCACTAATATTGACTGCAAAGTATTCCTTTTATCCCACCAAAACCATCCTGATTTCCAACTTGCTGCTGCAGTTTCCCATTCTCCAGGTCTAAGGACACCAGAACACAACAACCTGCTGTGCATCGGCTCCTCCTCAGGCAGAGAGCAGGAAACCCTGAGATGAAGAGAGAAGAGGCCCAGACACCAGCAAACCTCAAAACTGAGTGTGAAAATCCCATGGGATAAAGTGTGAGATTTTCACTCAGGTTGGACCTTGTACACTGCCAACGTTTATGACACTGCAGTGGTCGATTGGATCCAGTATCAGAACCCAAAGTTTTGTGTGTCTGAATGAATACGCGATTGAGGATTCTTTTTCCTTCTGGTCCAAGTGCTTTAAGGTGCAGATAAGAAAGACCTTTATTTTGGTAGCCTCAGCTGTTTTATTAACAGTGAAAGATTGCTCCAAACTGCACCTACTTAAAAATTGTCGAGCAACAGACCTTGCAAAACTTTCCTTGACAGATTATTCACGTGTATCTTCCCTGAGAATTTTGGGAAGAGATAAGAAATGAGATTAAGGCCATGCTTGTTTTCAGACTGTGATATTTAGGTTTTATATTCGTGTGAGCATAAGTGGTAAATCTTTTTTTCCAGGCATTGCCTTTGCCATGTGGGGTTCTCTGTGCCTTCAGCTGTCTCAATACTCAGAATCGAGCATTTGCACAAGTTTTGTAAAACCTCAGGGAACTCTACAGAAGTTTTATTTCAGTATCACCAGTGAAAACAACATATCTGTAGGTATTTAAAAGGAAATGAGGGCATCTTGATTTCTGAAGTTATCAAAGTGTTTGATGCAATCAAAGAAGCTGAAAATAGCCTTATGAAGCAACTGGTTTTTTATTACTACATTTATACCTATGGCATATATATTAAATGCAATTATTTTATGCCTATATAGATCAGACCCAGTCATGGACATAGTCTGTCTGGATGTGAAAGTCTGCTAGAATGGTACCTTGTGCTTTGCTACAAGCCTGAGAAGGGCAGAATCTTTTGTTGAATGAAAGGCTGTTTGATATTAAGACTGTTTCAACAGCTGAATCAAGCTAGAGCTTTGTGATTTACAGTATCAGTTTAAAACTGAAATGTTATTTAATCAGATTTGAGGATGTTAACTTCCACCTTCTATAGCATTTTATCTGCATCTGACCATGTCCTGCTGAATAACAATTCACTAAAGAACCTGTATCAACCTGAAGTCATTTAAAAAGAAGAATTATGCAAATGGTTTCTCTTTATTTGGCTGTGCAGTGAGGGATCTTTCAAAGAAAAGAATAAGATGTAATTTCAACACACTTAGAAGTGGTGCTTCCAGGGGAAAAGGAAATCTTTGAAGAAGCAATTTGTAGGCAGAGGTATTGTGCTAGAATGTGTAAATTGATGATTATTTACTAGTGAGCCTGGGAAGGAGAAAGACACATGGCACCTTTTATCAATGAGTAGCTGCTGCACAAGAAGCAGAAATCAGAATGTTTTTTACAGTGTTTATTTTCACTTCCATTGCTTGCCAAGGCTCTAATGCTGATTTCTCCATTTAAATTGCAAAACTAGAAGAAATCATCTAAAGTGGCAGCTTCCTGCTCTGCAGAAGCTTGCACATCTGGAATGGCATTGCTCTGTAATGCAGATTATATTCTGTAATGTCTCCCCTTTCTATGAGTTATTGTCAGAAAAAACTTACTGTTTGCACCCTACTGAAGGCTGGAAGGAGCTTTTAAGGTCTGGAAGGAGCTTTTAAGGTCTGGAAAGAGCTTTTAAGGTCTGGAAGGAGCTTTTAAGGTCTGGAAGGGAAAATAGTTGTTTGTGCATGCTCACAGGAAGGAGCTCCATTGAGCTGCAGTCCATGTTCCCCTTTGCAGTCCTTTTCCCCTTTACTTGTCTCCCTCTGCCCCCTTGCCTTGCATCTCCTGTGGAAGCACAAAGGCAGTGCTGGGGGCTTCAGTCTCCATAAGTGAGAGTAGGCATTGAACCTATCCCATACCTTGTGAGCACGTTTCCCACAGCTCTGGGTGAGGTTGGATGTTAGACATCCCTGCCCTTCTCCTGGGAAAACAGCAGCTCTAAACCTACCCACATATAGAAAAGAAGTTATAGCCTTATTATAAAGTGGAACCAGAAGCAGCTAAATGGAAACACACGCTTGAAAATGTAGGGCTGAAATCACTTGTTCATGGGTCTTCCAAGGGCTCTCTTTCTGAATGCTGGATCTTAGGAGAAGACTGGCAGTGTCTCAGACACGAAGCTCCAGTATGAAATGGCCATGTGGTCACAGTGGCTCTAGAAAGATAACTTGCAAGTATCAGTAAGCAGCCGGTGGCCAAAGACTTGATCCTTCCTGCTGGGATCAACCGTGCTCTTGCATCCCCAGGATGAGCAAGCCTGAAGGGCAGTTAAATGGTTCAGGAAATCTCCCCATAGACGGAAAAAGTTCACTCTGAAAATTTTAATTAAGTTTTCCAGGGCAGGGTATGGAATGTTTCTCTTATCCCTTGTGCCACCTGCCAGCTCGGTCTGTAATTGCATGCTGGAAGCTGTAGAGTTCGTGTGCATCAACCCTGCCGTTGAAGCCCACCTCATTTTAGACCTGTAACACCAAACCCTCTAATGCACAAATGCCCTGATGTCCCTTACAACAGACAGTACAAATATGACAACAAGCCTTTGAAATCTTTCCTATTCCTGTCCTGTGAGGAGAATAATGTGTTGCCAGAAGCAATGAGTCATCATGCTTCAGCATTTCTTGGTACATTTTTTTCTTTAAGGGCTTATTAGTTTTTCTGGATTTGCCCTGAAAATCTAAGTAAGACAGAAGACCCAAATTATCACCTGTGCACGAGAACTTTTCTGCTGTTTTATCTATGAGAAAAATGCTTTCTTCAGGCCAGTCTGCTGATGTACTCATTGCTGTAGGTACTCCACTGGTTACAGAATGGTTTACTGTTTGGATAGCTTCAGAGAGAGAGGGTTTTTTTCCCCCTTGGAACAAAGCTCTTTCTTAGCAAGATAAGTACAAAGTGTTTAATAGTGCCTCTCTCGTTCTCTCTTAAGATTTCTCTTTCTCCTTTTTCCTTTATCTCTGTCTACTCATATATATTTTAAAGGGGACCTGATATGCCAGTGTCATACCTTCACACCAGTTTAAAAAATGATGCTGCTTCCACGTAATTAATGCAAAGCACTGATACCATTGGGTCAGGTGGACCCAGCGCTATCTGAGTTACTGCAAATGTCCCCAGCACAAACTCCTCCTGAAGGCAAAGGAGGGATATGAGCCATCTCCATTCTTTTGTCCCACAGGGACCTGACTTCACCAAGCAGCAGAAGCCAAAGGAGGGGAAAGATTGAGGGTTTTTTTCTTGGATTGAGTGTGCCAGACTGGGAGGAGGATGCATACACTAGCCCTAGTGCCTTGCACTGACTTGAGGATGAGCGAAGGGAAAAGCCCCACAGGGCACAGATGTAATCTTGCTGAGATTCTACTTCAGTATATGTTATTAATTCATATTAATATTGATTCATTCAAATGGTACTTACTGCAAATTGCCATCCCTCTCTCTACAACACTGCCTTGTAAAAGCAAAGGATCTGTTTCACGGTGCAGCCTGGAAAAAGACGTGGGCGTGCAATTGCTTTCACTTCAGGAGAACGTGGATCTCCTCCTCCTCCTCACACACCTGTGGTGATTGCACAGGTACCTGGCTTGGTTTTCCTTTCACTGTTCTTTACACATCCATGCCTGACAGCACCAGGCTCTGTGCTTTACAGGGAAGACTTGGCCTTCAGCCTCACGTTTTCAGATGTGTGGCACCATAAAAGCAGATTTTTGGCTTTTCTTTATTCTGGTTTCAGCTGAATCAGTCACCGTTGTCTCTGGTGCCAGACTGAGTCTTGCTGCATTTCTGGACCAAGTCTGGAGCCTTTCTTGTGAATTAATTGTCACATGTGCCATCTTCCCTTCCCTTGGCACCAACTTTGATTTAAGTGATAGGCAGTGTACCTGTTGAGGTCACCCTGCAATTTCGTATTTGAATTCCCTCTTGGGTGAATTCAGTGCAGTCCTAGAATCATGTAGCTTCTCATTTTATTTATTTATCAAAACCTATAGCCCCCTGTGTTATGGACACCGATGCAAAGAATTAATTCCTCTTCTCTGGGCTTCTGTGAATGTTTCTTTTCCATCTCACTCCCATGCTGGCCCCACCGTCTCCCTGGCAGAATTCCTCCCTTTGACATGAAACAGAAGTTGTTGCTGCTAAAGTTGGTGTCTTTAAGAAGATGCTTTTCAAAACAGTTTTTCACTTGTCTAAATACAGTTTTACTCTGTCTTGCCAGTTTTCTCTATTTTCTTGATGGAAGATTAATTTTACTTTCTAAAGAACATCTTGTTATTTTTACTGATTTCTCTTCCTCTGCTTTTTAAGCATCCTGGTTTATTTTTGGAACCTTTGAGGTCTTCCTGGTTGGTTTGTGCACTTACATGAGCCTTCAGAGCTGTCTTTAAATATTTAGTATGCTGCCAGGATTTTGCCTTTGGGTATTACAGGAGAAAATTCCCTGTACATTGATTGGATCATATATTCTATGGCAGACCTTTTGCTTTTGCTGGCTAACATAGGCTAACCAAATCAATCTTAACATCATCAGATCATTCAAGAAAACCTATGTCTACATAGGAAATGAACTAAAGGTAAGGATTTTCCTCCAGTGAGCTATCTTTAGTAATCTTTAGCACATCTGGAGCCATATTTGACCCATTAGGAGGGGACCAAACCTCTACTTGACTCTCCTAGGACTGGATAAATGACTACATGAACGTGTGTCAATGTGACTCCTTCTTCAACTATTTGTGACACAAGGTCCTGCTCACAAACTGTGTTAAAATCCAGTAGTTTAGTAGAGATCTCTCTGAGCTATTCAATGAGAAAAAATAATGGACTGTGTGGTGTGACTTTCAAGCTCATTTTTGAGACACAGCTTTGGATTGGTCCATGTCTGCAAGCACCTGGAAGAGCTTAGGCAAATCCTTCCCTCAGGTGGACATGATAATATGACACCAGCTCACGTGGGTCTGTATCACACATCTTATTCACTATTGGTTTTAGACACCCCAAAATTCACTAGCCTAAAGAAATTCACACTAATTTGTTATTATTATTTCAATAAAGACAAGGAAGTAAATGGGAAAATTGTGCCTAATGAGTTAATACCAAAGTGTCACCAGCCTGAGATGATTTCAAGCATGCATAGTCTCAAGGCATTTAAATGTAAATATGTGATGTGTTGTCAGATATTTATAAATAAAAACATTTAAATAAAACTGCAGAATACAGCTTTTGTAGAACTTCAGAAGTTAAAATCTTTAGTCCCCCAAAATTTTACTGACGACTGAAAGAGATGTTATAAATTTTTACTTTAAAGCAATTTTCATTTTTGTCTTTAAGTCCTGGATCTGCAGTGATTGGTTCATTTTAAGCCTTAACCTTCATATGAAGCATAATATTGTCCCTGGTCTCTTTTGGTTAGCTTTTAATGCTTTGCATTTTTTTCTATGGCTGCAATTTCAGTTTTTATGTTGTTCTTTTCACAAGGTTTTATAGCGATTGATTTTTTTTTTCCTTTTTTTTCTGGGGGCAAATTTGTTCTCTTTGATCAGCACTGCAGATCTATTAACAGCAGTGCAGAGCTCTATTGCATGTTTCATTGCATGTCCCCCTTTCTCTTCTGTGCATCATCTGATTGCATCATGCACATCATGTTGATTGCATGGGGAGGCACAACACAAACGTGATCATTGTAAAGTAGTCAGTTCTTTACAATGTACTTGAGATTTAAAAATATAAAGACTTTTGCTTGTGAACTATAGTTTCAAAACTGATTCAGCTGTAAAGTGACTATGAATTCAGCTTGGAGAAGAAGAGCCTGAGAGGGGATCTCAGAGCTGTTTGTGCCTTCTCCCAAGGGAGGGAGGGGAAAGAGGGGCTGAGCTCTGCTCTCTGGTGCCCTGGGACAGGACTGGAGGGAATGGCAGGAAGATGTGCCAGGGCAGGGGGAGATTGGATATTGGGAAGAGGTTCTTCCCCCAGCGGGTGGTGGAGCACTGGAACAGCTGCCCAGGGAAGCAGTCCCAGCACCCACTGTGCCAGCATTCCAGAAGCATTTGGACACTGCCCTCAGCCCCACGGGGTGAGTGTTGGGAGTGTCCTGGGGAGGGACAGGAGCTGGACTCCATGGTCCTTGTGGGTCCCTTTCAACTCAGGTAAAGCTGTGATTCTGTATATTGTCATGAAACTGGATTTCAAGTTTCAGTGTAGCAAATCAGGCCATGAAAACATAATGGAACTTTCCAATAATTTCCATCCTCAGCACTATTGCTACAGCAGTGAAGCACGAGCCTCACAAGGAGCAGCTGAGAGAATGGGGACTGTTTAGTCTGAAGAAGAGGAGGCTGAGGGGAGACCTTATTGCTCTCTACAACTCCCTGCAAGGAGATTTTAGCGAGGTGGGTGTTGATCTCTTCTCCCAAGTAACAAGCGATAGGATGAGAGGAAATGGCCTCAAGTTGCACCAGGGGGTTAGATTGGCTGTTCAGAAAAAATCTCTTTACTGAAACAGTAGTGAAGCATTGGAACAGGTTGCCCAGGAAGTGGTGGCATCACCATCCCTGGAGATTTAAAAAAAAATGTGTAGCTGTGGCACTTTGGGACATGGTTTAACAGGCACGGTGGTGTTGGGCTGATGGTAGGACGTGATGATCATAGGGGTCTTTTCCGACCTAAAGGATTCTGTGATCCTATGATTTGCATCCAGCTAAGAGAGAATCCAGAGAAATTGCTGTATTGTGGAAATTTTACCTTTGGGTTTAATTAGAATGCATTGAAAGATGTCATAAGCAAATGAAACCATGTGAAAGTATCTTTAAAACACATAGGGGTGGTTTCAGAAAGGGTTGGAAATAGTTCTCTGGAGCAGTGTAAATTTGATTCAACTACTCCACGTGAGTGTAGTCAGGCTTGCAGTTTAGACTAAAGCTTGCTGGTTTCTCACTCCCATCTTCTGAGGATCTCTTATTATTCCTGGCTGGAATGTCTATGAAATGTCTCCATATATACAGTACTGACGAGATAACATCATTATGCTTTTATTATATTTTAGATGTTTTTTGGGTGACTAACATTTATTTTATCTTACAGATATGAAACAGCACATCTATAACTTGCTATTGTATTGAATAGATTAGATACCAAACAGGTATTGTAAATGAAGTAGGTTTTGATTATAACTCTGTAAATGAATTGAGTATCAAGAAAGAGAACTGTAGAAATATTTCTCAAAAAGAAAGTCTGTGTGTATTTTACAAACACAGATTTTTTTCATTGTACTTTAAATAACTAACCAAAATATGACTTAAATGTAGTCATTTTCTATTAAACCAACTGAACATGAAGAACACTGGAATTGAATTATCAATATTACTCAAATTCAAGGGGTTTCCTCAAGCCTTGCTGGCACCGAGGTGTTTATTTCTGTGGATCTTCAGTGTGCTTCTGGGTGCTGTCCTATGCCAAGGTCTGAACTGCAGAAATGGAAGAATTGAAAGTGATGAGATGAACAATGAGATATTACAGTTAAGTTCTCTAACACAACTGATAGTGGGCTCACATTATTCCTCTTAGCACTAACTGTGAGCCTTTAACCAAAGTACTTATGTATTGTATTCTGCTGGTTTTGTTCACTTCTGAAATGGAACAAGAAGAACATAATGCTTGTGGGTGAAGGATCACATAGAGATCTGATAAAGAATGATTCCTATCGAATTTTCCCAGTTTTCTTGACTAGTTCTTATCAAGCTTTACCTGGGCAAGGTCCGTTCTCAGAGAAGGTAGGTGGTTATGCCATGACACTAAGATTTTCCCTTTAGATACATATGTGTGCATTTACATATTTAAACTTAGTTTAATAGGGACAAATACTTTTTATTGCATAATGAAATAAATACTTGTGGAAATCTTACAATATTTGATAACAGTATTTTGTTCAAACATCTATATTGAGTACTGAATAAAAGAGAAACGAGGTGAGGATGGCCCTCACTTTTGTCAAGTAAGAACGTAAATGAGGTGTAGATAAGAAATACCATCATGCTGTATTTTTTCTATTGAAATCTACCCAGTAGTCTGATATTTTAATTTAATAGATTAAACCAATTTAATCTATTTTGGGTTCAGAATTTCTTCTAATTCTTATCTGGATTATTGCTGATACTGAGCCAAAACTCTCTCAGCTTTTACTTACTTCATGTTTAAACTGAGAAACATGCAAAGAGTTTTAGGTAGCTCTTGGAAAATCATAAGCCAAGAAAGTGCCTTTAATTTGAAAGAGATATTTTGAACATGGAGGGTGTGAGTGGCCACACTTGTGTGGTTGCACAAGGACAGGGAGGCTTGCAGGGTCCCTGTATACTGCAAAGAGCAGAGCAGAGGGAAGAAGGAAGGGGTTTGGGTGCCCTTGGCAACTTTAAGGCTGAGAATTATCTGACTTTTTATTACTCTATCTTTGTTTCATAGAAAACTGCAGGAATGTTAGCAGGCTTCTCTCCATGATCTCAGGAATGAGGGCAAGAGATCTGTTCATGTAGATTGATTGTTTCTCTTGTTTCAGTCTAGAGAAGAATGCCCATCCTTCCCGAGTGAGTGAGTCACATCGCCTCTTCAAGTCACAATGTCTGCATGGTGCCTCTTGTTTTCACCACCCCTGAGGACAAACTATCCTCTGTGGACAAGCATTAGGAGACCTGGTGCTTCCTGGTTTGTCTCATGCAGGGTAAGTACAAGTGTCCTGGGGAGTTCTCACCCTTTCTTAAATTACTGTGAGAGTCATTCATGTTGTTGTCTCCCCAGTTGTCCTTTCTCCTGTAAGCAAGCTGTGATGAGGCAGAAATGGGTTGTGCACTAAGCTGCAGTGGCAGTCAGAAGCAGGCTGGAGCATCATCTGTGTGCTGGGTGAGTTGTCCTCACGGGCCTGCAGAGCACAGGCTTCACTCTCCTTTCTGTGTCTCGCAGAAGCATGGGGAGCACCAGGCTACACACTACAGAGTGCGTGTTGTCGTGTCCTGCCAACTTGGCCCACTGAAGGTTTCAAACCTTGGATTAATCAAAAAAACCCTCAAAACTGGTGTGAAACAACAGGGCCCCTTGTTTCTGGTGTGTGTTTCAGGCCACTTGGAAGTCTGGATAAAAAAGGCAGTAGAAGGTTGTAAGGTATCCTGGATACAGGAAACTGAATCATAGAATCATAGAATTGCTTGGTTGGAAAAGACCTCTGAGATCATCAAGTCCAACAGTACCTGTCCACTATGAAACCAGATCTCTGAGAAACCCATCTATACGGCTTTTAAACCTCTCCAGGGATGGTGACTCCACCACCTCCCTGGGCAGCTGTGCCAGGGCCTGAGAACCCTTTCAGTGAAGACATTTTTCCTGATGTCCAACCTGAACCTGCCCTGGTGCAACTTGAGGCCATTTCCTCTTGTCCCATCACCTGTCACTTGGGAGAAAGGACCAACACCCACCTCTCCACAGCCTCCTTTCAGGCAGTTGTAGACAGTGATAAGATCTCAGTGTTAAGCTGAGGAAGTGAGGGACTGCTAAATGAGTCAGATAACTATTGTTGGGAAACAGGCAGTATTTCTGCTTCCCCAGCACCTCTTTTAAACAGATTATGCCTCTTCAGTTAGAGTCTAGGACAGTTTGATTCATTGAAACTTTATGCTGGTGTGTATTCATCCGCTCACCTGAGTGTGATGCGTTTGGATTACAATGCTTGGAAGAAGTTTGTCTGCTGTGGAGTGCAATTATATTTGACACTACCTTTTATAGTCTCTCACCTTTGATACATCACAGCATTGCCATGCAGAGCTCAGCACCCCTGCCTTCTGCGGCTGCTGAAAAAGAATGCAGCAATCTTATCTTACACAAACTACAAACAGGTGCTTGCAAGCCAGTGTTTTTTGCTTTTACATGGGTTAATGTTTCTGTTGTTATGCTAATTGTCCTATGCATTCCTTACCAAGTCTTTCTAATTAAGGAGCAACAATCGCACACAATTTAAAGCATTACAATACAACAAAGAAAATGCCCTTTAGATTAAAAAACTTAGGTTATTAGTATCAATGCTTTTATTTAAGTAATAAAATACAACAAGATATGCAGTTGTTTTGTAATAATAGCAAGCTCAGGGAATATAGTGAGTTGTAACCCTTTTTTGCATGCTTTCTCAACTTACAGGTTCAGGTAATGATGTGAGAGGGATGGAATCTCTGCACTTTACACCAATTAGAGCAAAAACAATAATAGCAATGGTGGAATGGCCTCCCTAGACACCTGCACATGCCCATCTATGTCTTGGTGTGTTAGTTCACCGCACACCAAGCCTAGTGCCTCCATACTTTCACTACAGGCCTAAGACAACTCTTTGTGGTCAACTCCACAGCCAACTATCTGCTACCAACTCCAACTTTCCAAGACCACCTCTCCGTGACCATCTGTCTGTGGGACACCACCACATGGCTGAGTTTCCGTGGGGACAGTTCTAAGTGGTGGCAGGGACTGTTGGTTGCCTGGGGTTGAGGAGAGAGCTGGAGTTGCAGAACACCCAGCACCATGTCTTGGGGCAGGATTTTGCCTTGGGGATGGCTACAGGGAGAGCAGATTTTCTGTCACCAGCCCTGCCTGCGTGTAGCACGTCCTTATGTCCTTTATCATCTGACTCTGTTCTTCTGTCTTCATTTTTAGAGAGGGCTTGTGATTCAGGGATAGTGAGTCACTTGGTTCAGGGCTTAACGCGAACACTTCTATGTAGCAGAGGTTACTGAAGCATTTATCTCTTAAGAAACAGCATCCATACATAGAATTCCAGTGCATATGCTTTGTAAACAGCTCCAAGAAATAAATAGGTCACTCTTGGGGCTTTCCAAACTTAATAATGTCTTTTCTTGTGTGTCTCATGTGAGGTATTCTGCTGTACCATAATATATCTCTTGTTTTGAAGTTTGTGGAGATATATTTTTTGTGCCTCTGCATTGCATCAAGAATATTTTTTTAAGAGAATTAATTAAATTGAAAAAGAACTACAAGATACTTGAAAATACAGCATTCTTACAATCTGGGATGTTCTTTGAAGGCTTTACAGGACATAAAAATATCAGGAAACAAATTCTTCTAAATGACAAAAGATGACTTTTCTCTATCGAGGACAATGATAGAACAGTAATCTTGGAGAGATTTTATATACTTTGAAGAGTAAAGAATGTTATCAGTAGGAATTCAAGATAAAGTTTACTGTAGGAAAGCCCTGCTGACAAACTTAGCAAACATCAGCACTTCCTATGCCAGAATGTATAAAATGAATTGGTAAAGCAGGCAGCAGGCTAACATTCAAAGGTGGTGAAATAGAACTACTTCTGTTCACACCCTAAAGAGCAGTCATAGGGTTTATTAGAGAATAAGTAGATCTCATTTCCATACAGATGAGATAAAGAGGAACGCTGCATTTCATAAATCCCTTGGCCTTATGTCTACAGAGTTTAGCCAAGGGACTGAGTCAATCTTTGAAAAAACACTAGGTTTTCTTTAAACCACCACCACCATCACCAAAAAAAATAATCAGACATCCTTTTGATCAAAATTCTCCACAGTAGATTAGCTCCAGGTGATAAATGAACTAGTAGAGAAGATGAATGAATGGCACGAACCCCTCTGTGTACTATTCGCTAACTGTGGGAAAGATCTTAATTCAACTTAAAGGAACTCTGTCTTGGAGCCTGTTCAGCTAAAGAGACAGAGCTTGGATGTTTACATTTAGCATCTGAGCAACTTCAGCATAATTGAATCAACTCTGTTATATTTAACAGTGGAAAAGATCAAAAGAGAAAGTTAGAGGTGCAAGGCAAAGATATATCTTCTGCACTCTTAATGCTAGATCAGAGGGGGAAAAGGACTGTGTTTTGATGGAGAGGATGAGGAGGTGGTTATTATTGAGAGAAATGATGAGGAATAGACAGTGGAGGTGAATTGGCAGAGAAGTGGATGTTGAAGTTGACACACTCAGAAAACCAATCAAATAAAAACCTCCAGAGGCTGAGCACAAGGAATATGTATTGGGAATGAAAACTGCATCGAATCCAGACCTGAGCAGACACTCTCACCCAGAGCAGGAGAACACTTTGTTATAAGTACAGAGTGGTGGCTCATTAGGAAATAAATTTTCACGCTGTAGCAGGCGCTGTTCTCCCACTGAATTGAACAGTCATTTCACTCAAGAATTTTACCAGGATATGAGTATCAGGCACAGATTTACCTTCTTTATAAAGCATTTGGCACAGGCATGGTGAAAATCTGAGAACTGGAGTCAAAACTGTTAAGTTTGAGCTCAGTTTTCAGGCAGGGGATCTTCCTTTGGCCAGGACCCTCTGCGATGCCTTGGTTCCTCTGCGTCATCCCTGCTCCTCTTCTCCCTGGTAGCTGGAGGGAGGCTCAGCTGTGCAGACCTCCTGCCAAGAAGTCATGGCCTGGACAGGATTATCCTGGAAATTTATGACAGAAGGTGAAGAGGTGGTTTAGTGGCATCTTTAGCTGCCTCAAAGTGTTTCTCCATAGAGCTGTTCTTGCAGCTTCCTTGGGTGCAAGTGCAGCATGGGTGCTGCAGAGAAATGTGCATGCACCACTTTTTTTATAATCATGCAGTGTATTTTTGGTGATAAAGGATAAACATTTAGCAGTTACCAGCTAGCCCAGTTATGCTACAACTGCTAGATAATATCTGTGTCTCCTGAATTTCCTTCCTGTTATTAGAATATGTTCTTTCAAATAGCAGACTGCCTATCACTTACTAATCTGGCCATTGTGTAACTAATACAATAAATATGTCTCCTGTAAAGTGCAGTGAAGTAATGAGCAATTTAATGAGTTAAGCAAAGAAAGATAGAAAGTGAAAATAAGAAACCATGGAAACTAGCTCACTAATCCTAGCAGAGTGCCAGCAGACTAATGAAGACAGACGGAGAGTGAAAATGAGAATAAAAAGGAGAAGCAGCTCACTAAAGGCAGAGCTACACCATATCTGTACCTTTAAAAGATTTCTGTGTTTGTTCTTTGCCCTAAGCCAACATTTCCCTCTTTCACAATAGCCCAAGAATGGTTTTCTGTCAAGGACAAGTAGTCAAAAAGGCTGTTTGCAACCAAATCCTTTTACTGGCCTTTGATTTCCTGGTCTCCTAGCCCAAATTGCACAGTTCATTGGAAATTTTAAGTAGATGGTACCTTTTGGAGATGTTAATTACCTGATGCTTCACTCCTTTCTCCCTTCATTCCCCCAGATTAAGTAGTGATGAGTCAGAATCAGAACTCCATGTCCTATATGCTCTCAGCTGTGATGGAAAGTCTGCTGTTTTTCCTGGTTTGGTTAAAAAATTCAGGTTCAGGGAAGGCTGGTTGTCCATTACAGTCCCAGAGGCACCACTCAACAAACTGGAGTCTAAATCTGACACAAGATCTCTTGTGTAACTAATGGAGAGATATAGAAACTCCCCAAAGGCCTTTACTGGGATTAAATGAATTATTCTTGACCTGCCTTGCTCTCTAAGAAAAGGTAAATGGTGTAGACCAGGTACCTAAACCCTAGGACAGATAGATCTTGAGTCCAAATATCAGGGATAATCGTGGAGGGAGGATGCAGGAATCCTCTGTGGCTGGGTGACTTCTACAGAAGTTATTCTGTGATTACTCTGGTGCTTAAAGCACAACTGGAGCAAAAGGTTCTGTGAAATAAAATGCTTCTTGCTACTCAGAGGCAAGTTGGAAAGTATTTTCCTCTGGGAGATGGGCGAGTCCACGAGGGACTAGGTGTTAATCTCAGTAAGCATAAGTTCTAAGACTGAGGATTAGGGAAAATTGTAGTGTTTTCATGCTTTCTTGTTAGGGATGTATTAGAAAGGTGCTGTTCATAATTTTGTGGTGGGATTCTAAATATTGACAGGCAGATTTTATATGTTTCTCTTCCTGCAAAAGACAGTCAAAGCCCCTCCACTCCTTTTCCATGCTTGACTGTTTGCAGTTGTGTATTTTAAAAACCTTTCATGTACGTCAGACAACACATCAGGAAAAATATCTTCACTGAAAGGGTTCTCAGGCCCTGGCACAGCTGCCCAGGGAGGTGGTGGAGTCCCCATCCCTGGAGGGGTTTAAAAGATGGGTTTATGATTTTCTCAGGGACATGGTTTAGTAGTGGACAGGTATGGTTGACCTTGATGATCTCAGAGGTCTTTTCCAACCAGATGATTCTATGATTCTATAAGTTTTCACTATATAAGGATCTTACCAAGAATCTTGGATTCACTCTGTCATTCCTGTTGTGAGGGTAAAATTTCAGTGGGCACTGATGATGTATGAGAGCTCAGGTAATGCCATATTCACTATGGAATTCCACCTACTTTATTCCATGTGGGAAGAGCAATGTATCCAAAAACGAAATTTAAGACAATGCTGTACAGCAAACCAGTTGTGAAGCCATGTAGAATCAGGAAACTGCCTTCTAATCTGATTTTTTCTGCAGTTCATAGAGCTAGGAGAAATAATCTAAGGGGGAAAATCCCTTACTTGAAAAATATGAAATTTGGCAAAAGTATTTCTGATATTTTCTCTTAAAAACACTTGAAAATTAAAGTTTCCTGGATTTTTCTTTTTGTCCTTTCCCTCTCTGTTACAGGCAAAGTGGGAATAAAAGTAGATAAATAGGAAATTAATAATCAAGATACTTAATCAAGCCAATCAATTTTACTCAATTGCTTTATGGAACAAAACTGATTTTTAAATACTGAAAGTATGTAATTGAAAACATGACTACTTCTGAATTGATTTTCACTGGGAGTGTAGAGTAGTTGAAAACAGTGACATTAAGTCTATTTTGTTGCTTGTTCTGTCTGGCTTAATGGTCAGCATTACCATATGTCCAAACTCACAACAGTCAACATCTGCCTGATGCTACTGCCCAACCCTGCCTCAGGGAGAACATTTGCTAAAATGGTATTTTAAATCACAGAACCACAGAATGCCCTGAGCTGGAAGGGACCCACAAGGACCATGGAGTCCAATGTCCCTCCCCAGGACACTCCCAACACTCACCCCGTGGGGCTGAGGGCAGTGTCCAAATGCTTCTGGAATGCTGGCACAGTGGGTGCTGGGACTGCTTCCCTGGGGAGCTGTTCCAGTGCTCCACCACCCGCTGGGGGAAGAACCTCTTCCCAAGATCCAATCTCCCCCTGCCCTGGCACATCTTCCTGCCATTCCCTCCAGTCCTGTCCCAGGGCACCAGAGAGCAGAGCTCAGCCCCTCTTTCCCCTCCCTCCCTTGGGAGAAGGCACAAACAGCTCTGAGATCCCCTCTCAGGCTCCTCTTCTCCAGCTGAACAGAGCCAGGGACTTCAGCCTCTCCTCACACACTTCCCCTGCAGACCCTTCCCCAGCCTTGTGGCCTCCTCTAGGCTAGAAGTCATCTTGTTTGGGTTTTTTTGTTTTTTGGTTTTTTTTTTTGTGGTACAAAACATAAAATATACAGAAAAATCAACCTCTGTAGGTGCTGAGGTAAACTTGAAGCTAAGTGCAGGCCCCCGTAGCTGTGGTCTCCACTGGTTCGCTGTGACCAGATCCCAACCCAACGTGCACTGAGCACCCAAATTTACCTGGTGCTGCCATCATCTCACCTCCCTTCTCTTAGGGGCTGTCACTCCTCAAACCCAGTGTTTTACACAACATAGCTTTTGCCTTCAATAACACCTTGGAGCAAACAGGACTCGCGCCTGTTTCCAAGGTGTTCGGGCACATCTTGAGAACCTGTCGGGTCAATGAGGCTGTTTATGAGAGCTCTGTTACAGCCGCTTCAAGTATGTAATTTAAGACTGTTTTAAACTAAGTGTGGGGACTCTCATGTAGTGGGTTAATACAGACACGACCTTTAGCACATCCTGACCTTCCTCAGCCTGAGATAATGTTCCATAACAAATTTATTGTGTCGGGGAGATGATTTGTCAGCCAGCAGAAGTAACTGGTGAGAACAAAAGAGAGTAGGGACTGAGAGGAGTTTGCCAGTTGGGAATGCTCTTTTATTCACTCTCTGCATCTAGATTGTAGTTCTTTATGTACAATGTCTTAAACCCTGCCTGTCCTGCAGCTAAATGCTGATAGATACTTCTTGCTTTACCTGTCTTCTGCCTGGCCTTGTAGTTTGTCAAGGGTTGTCTCTTTACACCGTATTCCAGTGAGAGCACAGACCCTTGTCTGCTTGTCTCCGACCTACTGCTGCCCAACAGCAGCTATATTTATAGTGCTGTGTAAGTTAATAGGTAATAATTCACCCATAAAATAAATTCTACCTGGTCAGAAGCTTGGCAAGCAATATGCAGCTGCAGAGCATTTTTTTTTTCACCAGAAATTCCACATAAATGAAGATATTACATCCATTCTGATCCTAAATTCTTTGGAAAGCAGAGTGAGAGTGTTTGAGGTTTTTAGTCACTTTATTGCACTGTATTTATTTTCCCTGTGTGAAGACATCTAACAGGAAAAAGCTTTTAATAATCAATACCTTGTATGTTTTTAAGCAGAACCAGGGCTTCTATCAGAGCAGGGGATATGCTTAATGAAAGAATTTCTTGTGAATGCTTACTTAACTAAAATAGCACTCTCAGTGGTTGTGTTTCCTTTCTTTTTCAATTGCTTTGTGAGTGTTTATAGACCTCACATTTTATGTATTATCTGAATATGTTAGAAATTTTATGGAAAATGACCTTTGAAGAGGTGCATTACGTTGCAGGACTTGCTGCCATCCTTGGAAGCACAAACTATGAAACACAAGTGTGCCGAAGCGACCTTGTGTGCCTAATGAAACCATCACACCAGTCTGCACTGGGCTTTGAGAAGGAAAATTTGCATCCAATTAACCACAGACAATCTGCAGTACTAATATAGCAAATAGAATTATCAGCAAGCAATGCAGAGTAAGCAATAGTGAGGTTTTGGGATGCTGTGCTGTTTTCTTTTTCTTCTTTTTTCCCTTGCCACATTTTCTCTTCTCTTGACAAAATGGGAAAGAAAACACGTGAGAGAGAAAGAGAAGCCAATGGAATAGTGTTTACTGATTCAACATCTATTGGTTTTGGAAGTTGAATCATAATTTTTCCTTAGCGTTTTCACTTATGATCATTGAGATTTTATTTTTTGAGAAGGACTTAAAATACTCAGCTCTAAATATTTTATCATCTATTAAAATAACATTTTTTCCCTCATGGGATCTAGACCCTCATGGTCATATCAGCTGCTGTGAACACCTCACTTCTACACATCTCTGTGCACCACATTTCAAACTTTGTAGCTATGATACAGAAGGACTTGCTGTCTTAATTCTCCTGCAAAGAACAATGGTATTAATTTAAGGATCAAGTTCATCTGTGCTTTTATGAATTAACTCTGAAATTATGTGCCTGCAAATGTAATGCTTCTACTGAGCACATTAATAAATTACTGTCTCCTATGATTGCAATAAAATATTTTAAAATTAAATCCACAGATGCAATTAAATTAATGGGCTCGAGGAGAAATATAAAGCTATAGGATGTAACAGTGTAAAAGGCTATCTCATGGTTGTGTGAGCCTTTTGAGTATCAGATGGATTTTCATTATGAAGAGATCTGAATTCTTTTTGATCCCACATTGACATTAAAGGCAGGATACCATGACAGTAATGCTTAATATTAAGATACATATATCCTCCAAAGCTCAGAGGAGATTCTAATTCTTGGACAAGCATTTCAAGCTCAGATAGCTCACCCCTATTTTTCAGTGCACTCTTCTCCCCTAGTCCGACTTCATGCAGTTCACCTGCTGATTCTCTCTGTCTGGAGCCCTCCAGGAAGCATCAGGAGTGATTTTGAGAGTTACTGTGAAGTGGTATGAATAATTCTTATTCCTGGAATTCATTTTCTTACGATGTAGAGCCTTTGGGAACAATGGACCAAAAAAATAAGTCCCCTGGGTTACACTGTGTTTCTATCTTTAGGTTTAGGTGTTCAAAAATAAAGGCATAAGAAATGTGTTGAGTAACAGCACTACTGGATGTCCTTCCTTGGAATATTTTCCCTTGAATGAAACTGAATTTTTGCTATTGCTTGCAGTAGGAATAGGTTATTGCATTAAGGATATGGGCCCCCAGAAGTGGAACAAATAATGATTTATACTTTATTTTCATTTATTTGAAGAATTTGGTAGAGGAAATATAATATGGCATCAAAATGATCTTATGTTTCCTTATGGTAGTGTATTCCTGCCCAAGGTATCTCATAGTGGTCAGTGTTGATTGTCTTTTTTTGCCAACTGTTTTTCTATTATTCCTGAAGAATGGGAAGGTTTTTTACAAGCTCTCTACTCCTTAAATAGTTTTTCATTGCCCTTTGAAATATTTCGGTGTATTATACGACTGATCATACATGGAGTATCCGTGACGTAAATCAGCCATAGTGGTTCAATAACATTTTAATTGAAATGTCTATGTATTTAAATTGAAATAGTCAATTGTAAAGGAAGCCCAGCTTATAAACCAAATTTATTCTGTATCTAACAGAAAGAGACCTGCACAAAATTACGGAGAGAGGAGGCCCAAGTATTAGATGAGCATCTTTCCCTCAGCAGACTGCGCCTTTAAATTGGTCTCAGGGAAAGAAGAGTGCATTTATAATTTAGCTTGTCCTGAAGGAGAACTCTTCTCTGTGGGAGGATCCTCTTTAATTACAACTTCACAGTAATAAGATGAGAAATGAGCAAGCAAGAAAGTACTGCTGGAATGAGACATGATAAATCAGTTTGTCCAGGGAGCACGTTTATACCAGATCTATCACCACATTCAGCACGGCGCTATCTTTCTTATTTCAATAAGGAAATCTCATGAAGAAATTTTAATTGCATACTATTAGGTGAAAGTCAATGTCCCATAATGAGCAAAGTGAAACCTGTATTTTTTTCTTCTTTTATCTTCATGCTTTGAGTTCCCAAGGATTAACACAAAATGATTTGCCCTTAAATTGCACCCTATTTTTTTTTTTGTTCATTTGTCTGAAGGATGTAGATTTTAGGTAATTTAAAAGGCACCAAGCTTTTGCTGTATGCTTCATGCTTGCAAGTTGAGAGTCAGGGGGGAAAAAAATTCCAATTTTCAAAGTCTCCTATTGTTAAGGGTGACTGAATGGCAGCCAGCAATTATATGATTTCAATGTAATTCATTCAGTAGGGAAGAGGTTGGTTCATAGATGCCTGGCTTAAAAGATTGGCATTGCTGTGTGATTAATTTCCAAACTTTGGAGGTATTTTCCACAGCATACAATGGAAGCATGTGACAGTGACATTTTCTGGATTTGTGCTAGGATTGATTTATAATTGAATGTTTGGCTCGTGGGGATCACATTAGCATGGGAGTTTCATTTTTCATAGGGTGAGCATATGTTTGTGTGTGTGTCTATATAAAATACATAAATATACCTCTACATATGTGTGTGTGCACACATTAAAGTGATGTGTGGAAATTTTATTATGCAGCTGTCTTTACAGCATGCTTGCACTTGCCCCTTTCACATAGATTTTCAAGAATTACTCTCTTCTCCCTTTCACATAGTGAAGGTAATGATGAGGTTCATTCTCGAAAGAGTTGTAATTTAATGCTTGATTTAGGATATTTAAGCGAAGAAAAAAGTATTTGTTTTTTGAGTGAATTAAATTTGTGAGTTATAATTACAGGCAAAAATTGCTGTAATGGGCAACTGGGAAATACCTTCTCTATAAGAGGGTTTTTTTGGTCCATTGTTTGTTATGGTCAATGGATTCCGTAATTACTTATAGTTAAAGCTGAGCCAAATCTTCATCATCAGACCTCATATCACATGAACCTTACCTGCACAGAAAAGAGCTGAAATGAAACAGAAATGAAAATGGAGTGCTTTTGGCTTCACACCAGAAGCAAGATGCACTGCATTTCTAACTCAAAGGACAAAGAAATTGAGGGCAACACTCTCAAAACTTTAAATAAATAAAGTAATACACATTTTTTGTCTCCTTTAGATGATTTTGCTAGTTTTGAAACTATAGATTGTATATTGCAAGCTTTTGTCATAACTGCAGCAAGCAGGATCATCCTTTAAATATATAGGTTATTGTTTTTGGTGTGTTTGTATGACTTGAGGAAGGATATTCCACTGAGGAGGAAATCTGGGGTTAAATCTGACAGTGCTGGGTGGAGTTGATTCTAGCTGAAGTTTTTCTAATAAAACTATTTTATTTGGAAAAAAGTAGATTGGTTATTGGTTTTGCTCGAAAACTCACAGAGTTTTTGAAGAAAAGCAACTTTGGATGAAGATGCCAGGGTCTGGCCAATATTATTTAGGTTTTATGAAACGCTGAAAGTTTTAGGATTCAGACACTTTTGAAGTCATGGCAGAGAAATACCTCTCTCTAAATGTAGATGGTTCCCTCTTCAAGCCCAGTTTGAACTTCAGACCAGTATAAACGTCTTGGGGAATGGGATAAATAAAATGGAAAGAAGTAAAAATGCAAGGAACGAAACAAGTGCTTTTAATATTTCTGCTTTGGGAAAGATTGTTGAGTGCTTGCAGGTTGTGGATGTTTAAACTCTCTCCAGCTCTAGTCTGATGGTCTGTACTACTGGCTTGGAAAGGGAAATATTAAAACCCAAAATAAGAAGTCTTAGTCAGCACATTTTCCCCAAAAGCTAAGAAAAAAGACGTTGCTGTGCCAAGTGCTAATGCACTACTTGAATGCCCAGTTTTGGATGTTGATCAGAAGTCCTGGGATGGATTCAGCTAGGGTAAGGCATCCTACTGCTGCCTTTTATATCTTGCCTGGTTTTGACTTGTGTTGAGGAGTGGTGAGTGGCTCTTCCAGTTCGTCTCTCCTTCCAGCTTGTGCAGAATCCCCACGCATTGTGTAGGTTCCTTGTTAAGCCAAAGTACGTGGGAGCTCACCAAGTGACATCTCTATTCATCTGGGTCTCACTGCATTTTCAGAGTAACCCTTTCCTCAGGATGGGGTCTTTAGGAGGCCAAAATATTATAGGGCTAGAGATTGCTTGTGGCACTTCAGTGCACCAGGGTCATCTTTTGTGTGAACTGAGCATCAGTGCAGGAAAAGTGTGGGAAATCTGGAACAGCCGGGAGCCAGTGTTATGAAACAATAAAAGCTGGTAAAAATGTCAGATTGCTTGTCTGGTCCTTGTAGCTGCAGGGAGCAGAGCACAGAGGAGAGGATGGAAAGGGAGGGATGGGCTGCTTCCCTCCCTCAGTGAAAGGTGAGTTTGTGTGATAGGCACACACCATGTGGGGGAAATTGTCCTCTCAGTATGAAATGATTGTCTATTTGTTCTGCATGTGGAGCTCCCATTAAGGCTGGTGGGACTCATGGAAAGGGTTCTGAATGGGACTCCAGGAGCAACTGTGATTCAAAGATGAGCAATTTGCCCCATAATGTGAAGGTAGTTTTATGAGCTGTTTATTCAAGTTGCTGTACACTGAAATTGAAACTCTTAAAAAATGACCCTGTTGTGCAGTCACCTGGTGCCACTGCGTTACACAGTCACCACTGCTTTGACTTTTCACTGCACCCCTTCTGGGTTGTTGGGGATACAGGGTTGTAAAGGGCTTATGCAAAAGTCCAGATCACTGATATCAGAAGAAATGAAATTTTATACCATTCATAGAAAATAATTCCCTTCTCACAATCATTTTGTGAGAATTAATTTCCAAGGAATTCCAACATTCAGCAATAGCTGTTTTAAAATAATTTCAATTTTGACAAGTATTTACTTAATATACAATAAGTGGTGGCAAGTGGCTGTGATTGGTCTCATGATGGGGAAGAAAGAGGGAAATAATAGCCTTTCTGTAATTTTCTGTAAAACCAAAGCAGTTACCACCTTCTCACATTGTACTAATTCCATGCCAAATAATGGCTAATTGACAATGATATCAGGTGTTTATGTATGATTTCATGCCAGATTTGGAGTGTGTTCAAGTGTTAACACACTGAAAGCGCAGATCTTGTGCTGTGTGGTGGTTTTTTTAGAGATGAACTCACAAAATAGCATATGTGCAAGTTGAGAGAAGCAACTAAAGGCTGGTCTTGTAATGACAATCACAATAATGTCAGTTATTTTACAGTTACTGAGATGAAGAGAAAATTTCTGCAATGCTGTCCATTCTCCAAACTGAGATGGAACAAGGGTGTTGGAAAGTGAGATTGGAAGATGTGTAGAAGGAGAAACAAAGCAGAGAGATAATTTGTGATAACTCATCTCCATTATATGGGATAAATAGGGGAATTTTATCAAATCTTCATGCATGAAACACATAGAAAATGCAGTTCTAATTTCAGACAACTGTATCATATTGCTGAGCAGGAAAGGAGAGAAGACCTTTAGAATGATTCCTGGCAAGAGGAGAAATATAGCAAGTCTCTGTTCTTTAACTCCCTGACAGGAGAAGGACCAGATGCCAGTGAGAAGGTAGGTCAAATGCATCTCCTTACCAACAAATGTCAGGAAGTTCAGGAATACTAAGAAAAAAAGATTAAAAAGTGATAAAAGTGATATTTCCAGGTATTTTTCCCACTTCTAAGAGGTCCTGGTGTGGTTACACAAGAAAAAGAGGGGGATTTTTAGAAGGCTATTATTATATGATATTTAATGTATTTATTTATGTTGTGGTGATGAAATGGAGACCTTTAATTTAAAATGAATGAGGCTGATGGAAGTTGGTACCGTGTGACAACTCTGAGTGACCTTGATGTCATGGACTAAAAGGCACCTGGACTCAATCTGACCCTTGTCCTGCGCCACCAGCTGAAAAGAGATGTCTCTCCTGTACCACCACCTATTTCCAGAGCGTCACAGGGATGCAAAGCTCTGTGAGACTCTGGCTGTCTCTCTCACTGTCTCTCTGGTCCAAAGAAAAACCTAACCCAGTCACAGAGCAAAAAGGACACCTGTGCTACCTGTAGCCGTGTTCCCAAGTGCACTGGCAAGCGGGGCTGAGACTGCTGGGCTAACAGAGCTTGCCAGGAGCTTGTCAGGATGTGCTGGTTTGGGTTAACACAGCTCCTTGGGACAAATCCTCCCTGTGCAACGTGTACTGGGGTCTTGACTTGCAAAGCTGCCGAAATAACTGGGTATGAACAGGAGCCAACAGAGCCCTGGCAGCCCAGGGAGCGACCCTGTCCTTGGGGGCAACCAGCCTGGCATCGCCAGCCAGGAGAGGGAGGGGATTGTCCCCTCTGCTCTGCACTGGGGCGGCCCCACCTCGAGCTCTGGGGGCAGTTGGGGCACCACAGGGTAAAAAGGACATCAAAGTGCTGGAGAGTGTCCAGAGGAGGCCACAAGGCTGGGGAAGGGTCTGCAGGGGAAGTGTGTGAGGAGAGGCTGAAGTCCCTGGCTCTGTTCAGCTGGAGAAGAGGAGCCTGAGAGGGGATCTCAGAGCTGTTTGTGCCTTCTCCCAAGGGAGGGAGGGGAAAGAGGGGCTGAGCTCTGCTCTCTGGTGCCCTGGGACAGGACTGGAGGGAATGGCAGGAAGATGTGCCAGGGCAGGGGGAGATTGGATATTGGGAAGAGGTTCTTCCCCCAGCGGGTGGTGGAGCACTGGAACAGCTCCCCAGGGAAGCAGTCCCAGCACCCACTGTGCCAGCATTCCAGAAGCATTTGGACACTGCCCTCAGCCCCACGGGGTGAGTGTTGGGAGTGTCCTGGGGAGGGACAGGAGCTGGACCTGATGGTCCTTGTGGGTCCCTTCAAATTCAGGTCATTCTATGATTCTATGATTCTATGTATGTCTGTGATCCACTGCAGCCCTTTACCTGTACTTCTTAGGCTGCCTCTTTGTTATTTTTTCTGCACACTAATACAGAAATGCTAAAGTTTTGCCCCATCTCAATAAGAACTTTCCCTTAAGACTTACTAGTACACTGATTTCTCTTTTTTAAGACTTTTGAACTTGTTAAAATTACTGCTAATTTAAATGTGTATTTCTTCTGAAGTGCTATCTCTGAAATCTACCAGAAGCTTGTGCAATTAGCAAAACTCTTTTCCAGTAATGAGTTCATTTTGTCTTCTTGCAGCAATATTGACACAAAATCACTGTTACGTGATACCATGCTGAACATAGATAATACATGCATGCAAGGTAAAAGATCTTGAATTTTAAATCTGTACATATTTGTTGTCTGTACATGGGAGCATCTGCTGAGTGCAGGAGGTGCTTTCTTCTGGGGGAAATTACCTGGTTTGCAGGTGTAACAGTGTCTGTGGTCTGTGAGATAATAATCAGAAAATCATGGAGCAACATTGTTTGTACAACTTCTAAGCATCAGCATCAAATTCCTGCAACTACTATGCTTTCGATGTGCTTTGGAGGGCTTGACTACATGAAATAGCATGAACAGATATTTTTTCCCTAGAAAGATCCTAAAGATCCTTTCAGAATCAGAAACACAGGGACCATGAAATTCTTTAGAATCAAAATCTTTCCAGATTCAGAGTTTTATAGTTTTTTCCAGCATGTGTTTATATTGTATGGAAGTACCTTTATGACATAGAGAAGTAGAACAAGGCTCTAGCAAATAATGATCTTTAATTCTGCAATCAAAGACATACAATTGTGCCTGTAAGAGGTAACATAAAACCTCAAATAGTTGAAATACCTGATTTTAGCAGTGGAAAAATGACTTTGATCAATGCTGAAGAATTCATTCAAGTCTTGATCATGGTGGGACCTGCAAGGGTGAGCTAACTTCCCCAAGGTGGAAGGAGGTTGCCTCCCTGAAGGTTTCTTGGCTCGACAACCTATCCACACACCTTGAATACCCACTTTCTCAGCCCAGTGACCCACTGAATGCAGTGATGGAAACTTGGTGTTTCTTGACATTTTCATCTGATTAAAATGCTTGGTGCTGGGCGTAGCTGAGTTTGGATACCACCATGGCATTTTGAATTCAGGATGACTATGTAATATCAATTAAAATGACAGTGACAGGGCTTTTCTTGTACAACTCTTTAATACAAGCTGTAAGACACAGAGGGGCTTGGTGGCTTCTTTGTGGTTCGTTTCTTTCCCAGTCCCTGTATTTTCAGCTACGGGGACACGGTCCTCTGCCAGTAGATGCAGGCTATTTAAATGCTCCATTGGAGAGGGATTAAAGTTTATGCAAGGTCACTGGGGATGTGATAATTATAATCACAGGTTTTTGGCTCCACAATGACAGCCATTTGTTATTTTCGCTCGAGTAATTCCTGCAGCTTGGAGCTGTTGACAAGCGTGCACTGATTTACCGGCCCCCCCAGGTCCCAAGGCAGTGTCCGCTCTGAAGTCTGACACCCCTGCCTGGCTCCTGCTGCTTTCAGTATCTTTTCTGCTGCGAGCTGCAATACTGACTGAAAATTGGAGAAAAATATTGTGTTAGTTTATAATGGGATCAGAGAGAGGGAGAGAGACGTGGGATTGCTGAGTTTGTCACTCCTCTGCAGCTTCCCCACTCCCCTTCCAGGGCTGAGCGTTTGGTTCTGTGTTGCGAGGGGATTAATAAACTACTGATGTGATTCACAGTGTAAGACCAAAGACCATTGGGGTGTTTTTGTGATGGAGAGGCCTTGAGAGCCTGGATGCAAAGACCAAGAGAAAAGCATCTGTTTGTTTGAGAAGCAGATCTCCCTTCTGTCTCTTCAGCCACCTCGTCTCCCTTTCCCTTTCTTCTTGATTTATGTTGCCTTATTTTGTTTGTTTTTTGCAATCAGAGGTAAGAGCATTTTAATACGTATTAAATGGTGATAAATTGAGAATAGCTGATGGGTTAGGGCTGATATGACATTTGTCTTTATGGGTGGGGAGATTGATAACTCACGAGTGGTGTGAAAAAATCAAGCAAAATCACTTAATAGGGAATCTATTTTTTGGAGGAGCATTTTTCTTTTGTGCAGGCGCATGGCTGCCATGATAGCTCTTTATATTTTGTGTATTCAGCTTATCTGTGCTTTCCCCAGGCCTCAAATTTCCTCAGTCCTTTCCCTCTCTAAAGCACCTCAACCTTGCCAATTTGCATTTAATACGTTTAACACGAGACCTTCCTCTCTCCCCTGCTGAACCTTCAACACCAATTCGTTCCTTGCCTCCACTTCAAACATCCCTTTGCTCTTCTTGAATACATTCCAAGGTCTTTTACATCTGGTCCACTATTTGTGCTGTCACTTCTGAGCCCAAACCAGGTAGGTCCAGGAACACTTCTAGATGCCATCAGAGGAAATGATGGGAGAAACTAGGATGCTTAGTTTAGTGCCAGATGGGCAGACAGCTGTCCTTGCTTAGACCTGGTAGTTTCCCCCAGCCTAGCACTGCATCCTTCTTTCTTCTTGCCCTGGTGAGTTGCTTTTGGCTTTGTCTCTGTTGTTTCCTTGTCACCCTTAAACCACAGACTTCTTGCTGTTGCCTGCCTCCCAGTACTTGTCTTTCTGCAGCTTTTTACAGTGGCTCACCTTTTTTTCCTGATCGTATGCTTGATACTACTCAGAGACAGTTTGTCCAAAATATAGGAGTTGGACTCAGGGATCCTTTTGGGTCCCTTCCAACTCAGGCAATTCTACGATTCTATGATCCTTTTCTCATCACCTCAAATTTCCCAGAGCTACTTTGCTCTCAGTTGCTCAGAATTACATTATCATCTGTCTTTCTTTATGCAATATATTTCCATGGCTGCTGGATGAAGAAGTTCTAGGCACATGTAAGGTCTGGTAGCAGACCTGGAATGATCTGATTGCAAATATGGTATGATTTCCACAGCTCTGTTTTCTCAGGGAACCAGGCAAACAGTAAAAGTCTTTCTGGCTGCCCCTGAATAACATATCCTATGCCCATGTCTCGTTATTAGCCTCAGCATAGATGTGTTGCTCGCTTTCTTCTTGATTTCCACCAACTGTTCTTCCTACAGAGTAACAAATGACTTCTCCAATTGTCATGTGAGGTAATTTTTTCTGTCCAATTGCACCTCCGGAAATCTTCTGGCATTATTAATAAATGTTACATTCCTCACCTCTCTCTGCCCCATCTCCAAGACTGTGGCTCTTTAGATTTCTAAAGATAAATTTAAGACAGCTTTCTATAATTTCAAACTGCCCTCCTTTCATTATCCCAATATGGATATATTATTCCAATATTTCACGCTTCAGGCTATGAGTTTGCTATTAAGTTGAAAAACATTCGGTTTACCCTTGAAATTTAATTTACCATTTACCTTCCACCTCTAGTTTCACCTCCAGAGTAATAGAAACATTTCCACTTATTTAAATCCTGTTTCAGCAGAGATCCTTATTTGTATTATTTCTTTCTGAGCTATTGCAATCTTCTGTCTTTATCTCTGCCTGCAAACCTGGCCCCATTTCTCTGTGAGCTAATTAAAAGAACTTACAAAGCTCGGGAGAAAGGAAGTTTTGTTCTTTCCTTTTTTTTTTGTTTTTGAGCAAAACTGAGCAATTTGCTTGGTTTCAGGTAGAATATCTTTGTCAGAGGCACCAGCAGGTCCCATTTGTGTAACCTGTCAGATCCAAAAACTGACTGGGAAAGTCATTGGTCTTCTGTGAATCTTCTTTTATGTTATCAAACAAAACCTGATCTTTTAGGAATTTTAAAAATAGAATTTCCTTTAAAAAAGAGTATTTACTACTTAAGCAAAACTGTCTTCTCTAATGCCATGTTACATTGCATAGAGGTTAACATTGAAGGGTGAAGACCTGCTACTGTTGTGCCAAATATCTGTATTAAGAATGTTGTAATAGTAAAATGAACCTGTCTGGATTCTAAGACTGTTGCAAACACCAGTGAATTAATCAGCACTTGTGAATTAATGGTGGTGTTTTCTTCTGGGTAAAAAGAACCACAAAGAAGTGATTTAATAGCACCAGCACTGATGCTGTGTTGTTTTGCACAGTTCCTTGCTGTGCTGTTTGTGGGTGCAGTCTGAAGTGCTCGGGGCCTCCTTTGCTCACTCCAATGCAGCAGCAGAGCCGAGCTCAGCAGGCACTTGCTATTGGCTGCCCATCACCATGGCTAAGAAAAGAGATGGGTCACAAAGGTTGTGGCTCACAAGAAACCTTTCCTCTGGAGAAGAGTGCTCAGAAAAATGTGGAAGCAGGAAAGCAGGCTGAGTCCTGAGGAAGCTGCTGGTTTTCATAAATGGGAGGCACCTCAGCCCTGCAGGATGAGGATAAGAGCTGAAGGCTTGGGAAAAGTCAGGGGAATAGGCATCAGGAAGATTTTGTGAGAGGTGAGAATGGGAGAAGGAATTGTGAGAGTAAAAGCTTTGAAATCTGGGACCTGCATGTCTGTATGTTCATTTTACGAGGACTTCAGCTTTTTGGGGATGCAAGTGTCGTGCGAGTTATGAAACTCTCTTTGTCATAGACCTATATTTGGTCAGTTGAAAATGTCACAGCAAAAAAAAAATAGTCCTGTATCAGTGTGGATCTGTTTTCAAATTTCATGACTTTTGGGCAAAGCTGTATGATTTTCCATGCAGAGGCAGGAAAACAGTCTGCTACATATACAGTTCTTGAATATACTGGTCAAGCTATTTCCCAATTAGCCCTAAAATTCACAACAGATTGGAAGAATCCAGTGTTCAGTCTTCTACCTGTTCTGCTGCATTTGGAAGAATGACCTTATTTCACACTGAGTTGTGCAGGAGTTCAGCCAACTCTTCATCACACCAGGAATTGGTAGAAGTGCAACCAAGAATTCAGATTTTCTTGCCTTGTAGATGTTCTCTTGTTGTTTTTAAGATTTAATTTTCACAAGGACAATGCTCAAAGAAAGCAGATTTATAGTAGCCTCAGTATGAGATCACAGAATCATAGAATCACCTGGTTGGAAAAGACCTCTGAGATCATTGAGTCCAACCGTCCCTGTCCACTACTAAACCATATTTCTGAGAAACTCATCAACCCATCTTTTAAACCCTTCCAGAGATGGGGACTCCACCACCTCCCTGGGCAGCTGTGCCAGGGCATGAGAACCCTTTCAGTGAAGAAATGTTTCCTGATGTCCAGTCTGAACCTGCCCTGGTGCAACTTGAGGCCATTTCCTCTCCTCCTGTCACGTGGGAGAAGAGACCAACAGCCACCTCACCCCAGCCTCCTTTCAGGCAGTTGCAGACAGTGATGACTCGGGATTTGGTAGGAACAAAAGATAACAGGTTGGAGGTGAGTCCTTCTGTAGGGCCTTGGAGGATGAATTAGGTTTCATGAGTTGCTCAGTGTCATTTTGTTAAATTCTCCTTGTGCACAACTGATCAGTGACTGTTCAATAGTAACTAACAGCTTCTCCCCTAAGCATCCAACATACAATTACTTACATGAATCAAACACAAGTGGTAAAGATCTCAGTTTAGACCCTCAGATAGTGCTGTGTTATCATATTATAATGATAACACCATACACAGGCAAAACGAGGGTCAAGTCATTAAAGGTAAGTAATAAACCACCTTTTAACCATACCAAGGGCCAATAGGAACACGATTCCAGCCTTCCAGTGTATAAAAACCTGTTATCAGGAAGACAGTGATTGGTTTCTTCAGTTGAACCTCATGTTCAGCAAAAATTTATTAGGAAGCAATAGACTTAAATGAAATGAAAATCTAAGTTATACTTTAAAAGAACTTTCTAACTTCAAGGGCAGGCAAAGATGCAACAGCTGAGTTATCAAATCCCATATTTGTTGGTTTTTACTGCTAGAAAGTGAGGAATGGTGGTATACTTGTTCCTGGATTGGAATAGATAAAAGAGTTAGATTATTATTCATGTTGTTTGGTTTTGTTCCTGTAATCATGATCTAAAGTTAAAAATATTACTCAGTATCTTCCTCACTTCCTAATCTTCCATGTATGAAGTACTCCCCTTTTTTTCCCCCTGTTTTTCATCCTTTTCAATATTTACACAGGCTTTTAGCTTTTCTCTGCCGTTTTTGTGGGGTCTGTTTCTCAGAAAGTGGTGTTTGGTCCTGTTCTACTTCACTCCCCAGTACAACTGTGCTGCTGAAGTCAGTCTGCTGCAGGCTCCTTAGTCCTGAGTGACACAGTGTAGATGAACGGTGCTATATAAATGTAAATTTCAATTCACCCCCTTCATTCACTCAACAAGCCATCAACACAACCTTGTCATTTCAATTTTCCACACTTTTTTGTAGGAGTCCTCTGCCTCAGTGAAATCTCATTTCCTTAGCCCAGTGCCAAAGGTGACCAGGCTGTATTAGAATATACAGTCACTTCTTTTTCTCAAGTGGTCAGACCTGAGGAGAAGAAGGAGAAAGGCAGTCTCAGCCTCAGCCAACCTGTAACCAAACTGCAGCCAAACAGGCAATCCTGCCGTCTCCATCCCTGCCCATGTACCAGCACGTGCCCTGTTGGTTTTCAAACTTTGGTAAATGACACATTTTAAGAGTGTTTAATAAAAAACAACGAAAAATACTTACATAGGAAACATTAAAAATCAAGAATAATCAAGGCGGGGAGGGAAATACGTTAAAGAAAAATTACATTTCCATATCCCCCTTTCCCATTACTGCCAGAAAGAAGAGGTTCTTTTGCTTTCACTGTTCTCCCTAGAACTTCTTCTCCCATGGATTGCTTGAATATAGCTGGAAGTGCCCTTGCATGTGCTTACACAGCCTCTTTCTTGGAGACGCGGGTTCTTACAGGTTAAGGGTTAGTGGCTTCCCAAATAGGGAAGACATTCAAGATGAGCAGGGTAAAAAAGGTCCTTCAACAGCCACCCCTGGTATTCTGACCAGTTCATGTTTCAACTAAGTGCAAAAGAGCTGCTACTCCCTCTGGCACTTGGAAGGCCATTGTCACTGATGAGGCTGTTCCCTGACTGACCAATATTAAATCACTTTTCCAAGGGTTTTGAGATATTTTTGCCACATCTGGTCTGTTTACACTTTTTCTCTTGATATCCTTCCAAACACTTCAAGTCACCCTTTTAATGTGGTCCTGGTTTTACATGAAATTCAGTTTATCCTTTTGTCCCAACAGAGGACATCCATAATATTATAATATATCATGATGTGCGTGTGGGTTGGTCAATTTGCAGCCCCTGCTGAAAGCTGTACGATTTTGTCCAAGATATGTGTGTTTTTACCCCGAGAACCCATAGGGAAAGGTGAGGTGTGAAGTTAGAAAATACTTAATTTTGAGCTTTAGCACAATGCCTGCTTTTTAGAATAGAATTTCTCTTCCATCTCTTAGAGACTCTTCTCCAACACCTGGCTCCTGAGCCTTACAGAGTTGAAAATTATCTTCTTATTTATCTTAACCTTGCATGCAATCTCCCTTACTGTCTCTTCCTCTGCCTCCTGTATTATTTTTTCTTTACATTCTCTTAACTTCTTTCTAGTCCTCCTCTCTGCCTAATGTTTTATGGCTTGCATATGCCTCTTCCTTAACCATAATTACTTTCTGCAGTGCCTACTCCTAGTGTATTTATTGCTTGATAGCACGCAAAAGCCTTGGCATATATTCATTTATCTTTGGATGTTTCTCATTTGCTTTTGGTTCATTTGGTAGTGCTTTTGTATCTCAGACAGAAAGCTATGGGTTCAAGATCCACCCCAAGCCCTGCTGCTTGCCAAAGGTACTCAGCATGTCATGGAAAGAGTAAGAAAACTCTGAGCCTTGGTTAATATTTTGAAAACAAAATGCTTCAGAGACCAAGTGAGTTATTGTTAGCTCGTGTGTTTGGCTGCTTTTCATTGCTAGAACCCTATGAGATCTGATCAGGACAATTAAAGAGTTTGACAGTAGTTTTTGTGGCAAAGAAATCAGAATTTTATTGAACCATGTTCAGCAACGCTGTTTAAAAGGCACCAAGCTCGTGGTAAGAGCAATCTATGCTAATCTATCAGACCAGTTACTCTTCCTTTTGTTTATTAATAATAAATGTTAATTATTTAAATAACAATGCAGGTGGTAGGCAAATCATATTTTTATTTGCTAATACAAGAGATTTGTTGCCTGCCTTCCTAAGGCAAATTTAAACTGATAACTCAGTATTAATTTTTTGGGTTATCTGATTTTAGAGGTAGCACAGTGGTTTGACATCACTGAAGTCAGAACCATGAGAAATTTTGCTTCAGACTAAATTGTAATAATAGACAGAGGACCTGAAATTGTCTCATTCTCAGTGTTTTCATAGGTGTCTCTGAGCCTACTTTTCTTTCCTCCTATGCCAGCAGGTAATATTGCTAAATTTGATGCTCAAATAATGATGCTGGCTTAAAATGACATATTTTTAACAAATACTTCTGTGTTTTGACTTTTTTAGTGAAGAATTCATTGTCACATTTGTATGCTAACCTCTGCCTCTGGTTCCAAAGGGTGTCATTGGAGAAAGGGTACACTAAATAAAAATTGCACTGTAAAGCAGCCTCCCACACCCCAATCAGACCCATGTCTGACAAAATGGTATGTGAGGTTCATGGCAGGTGGATGTCAACTAAACTTTGCTACACAATTTTGGATATATCTGCTCCAGATTTTACCCTGACTTCTATGGGAGAAGAAACATTAATTTAAGGTAGCAGAATTAGCACATAGTGAAGGCCAATTGCAACTCCTTTTTATCCTGCTGCTGTTCACTATCCTTGAAGAAAGCCACAGGAAATCTGATGGATATATTTTTAATTATGTTTTCTTATAGCAAATAACACCAAAACTGGCTCTGATGATGTTACCCATCAATTCAGTGCAAGATAACCCAGGGAAACAAAAATAAGAACTGAGTTGGAAACCTACAGCTGATTTATAAATTGTCTGCTAAAGGCAATTTGCTCTCTTTGTCTGCTGCAGTTATCCAATTGCTGCTGAAACTAATTGCTCTTTTCTGGGCATTCTTTAAAGAAAAAAAAAAGAAACACCACAAAACAAAATAAACAAAAATTCGTGCCAATGAGGAACAGTGAATTGTAATCAGAGCTTTCCACTAATTATTGGCTTCTTGTTGGATAATCGTGTCCAACGCTCAAATGTAATTTCAAAGGATGACACGAATGCTCTGACAAGCACAAGGTGGAACAGTTTTGAGCACATATAGAGCTCTGGCAGTGTCAAGGTCTTTTTCAGGTCAGATCCCCAGCAGCTGATCTAGTTCTGAGCTGAGGGTGATTCAAAGGTTAAGTCTTCTACCAAAGGGCTCTTCTGGTCAGACACGTAATTGGAATAACAAAGTCGATATATGTTGCTGGTTGTGGGACACAATCTTCATTTGATCTCTCACACGGCAGATTAATTAAGTGTTATCAATTAATGGCCTGGTAAAAGTGAACACCCTGTTAGTCACTTTTCCAAGTAGTGTCAAGCATATGCAAACCCTGGGGGTAAGGAGAGGGGTGGAGGGTGGGGGGGGATCACCCCTGAAAGGCACAACTGCTTTCTAAGAAGCTGGAGAACAAAAATGTTATGACAGGAATATAGATTCCAAAAAGTAACAGCTAAAGAGTAATAAATGTTTTCCATTAGTTCTCTTTTCATGGTGACTACAAGTTTTGTGCAGAACTGTGTTCGAAATCATTCGATCGGGCTCTAATCAAATCCCTTTGTGAGAAATATTACCCTGATTATTGTCCACCAGTACACATCAAATTGCAACAAGCAGCGTGCAGGGGTGTGATGTGATATCTCTGAGTGCCAGAGGACACATTCCTGGAGGAACAAGGAACCTTCCATAACCCCACTGTGGCTGCTCAGGTGTGCAAGTGCTTGTCGCTGTGAGTAATTGACAACGCCAATTAATGGGTTTGCAGTGTTTAGAGTGACCACAAGGGAGAATTAGCAAAGCTGTTTCAAGCTCAGTGGAAACAATATTTTAAATATTGTTGGTATGTTTTTGGTTTTGTTTTGTTTTGTTTGTTTTTTTTTTAAACTTATCTAATAAATTTTGTACTACTGAGATTTTAGGACTTGATTTGAGAAACCAGAATGAAGTATCTAAAGTGTGTGAAACACTGAACTGTATTTACCCCTGAAAGATGTTTTGGACATACAGCAATAAATGGATTCCTTCAGCCCTCCCAGCAACAAATAATAGAGCTGAAAACCAAGCAGACTTTGCTGCTTCCCCTTATCAAGAATTTCAATTTTGCAAGTGCACCACCAGCCACTATTTCAAAAACTTTGAGGGTGCAAACAGGCATTCAGATTGCCTTCAAAAACAAACTGGAGAGAGATGTTATTCACAGAAATTCTGTCTAAAAGGTATTTGTTGTTTGTTAGCAATTGTTTTTAATTAATAGTAGTAATACCTTAGAATCACAGAATCATAGAATCACCTGAGCTGGAAGGGACCCACAAGGACCATGAGGTCCAGCTTCTGTCCCTCCCCAGGACACTCCCAACACTCACCCCGTGGGGCTGAGGGCAGTGTCCAAATGCTTCTGGAATGCTGGCACAGTGGGTGCTGGGACTGCTTCCCTGGGGAGCTGTTCCAGTGCTCCACCACCCGCTGGGGGAAGAACCTCTTCCCAATATCCAATCTCCCCCTGCCCTGGCACATCTTCCTGCCATTCCCTCCAGTCCTGTCCCAGGGCACCAGAGAGCAGAGCTCAGCCCCTCTTTCCCCTCCCTCCCTTGGGAGAAGGCACAAACAGCTCTGAGATCCCCTCTCAGGCTCCTCTTCTCCAGCTGATTTCTTTCAGTCCATTCAACTAAAAAATGGTATTTACCTCGGTGTATTTGGAGTGCTGGTACTGCTAAAGACGTCTCAGTGGCTGCACAGATGCATAGACTTCACTTATCATGAAGCTCTTCCCTTGCAAGGTAAAATTCAGATACTATTTTGTTTTAAAGTGTCACATGTGGCATCCTGATGTTCCAATTACAACCAACCTACATTTAGAGCAAAGTTCAGATTCCAGTTCAGAGCAGAAGGAAACATTTTGCTGCTGATGTTTCTTTTTTAGTTGATGGGATGTTTCCCAGGGTGATGGCAGGCTTAGCAGACAGGCTGCAAGGCCTCTGCACGTAGCCTGCAGAGCTTTGGGGTTGAAGAATGGTGAGAGTTGTGCCCTGCACAGTTTCTGCTCTTCTTGCTTTTCAGTAATTGCAGTTGTTGTTTCTTTGGCCAATGAGTGGATTTAATTGAGTCCCAAACAGGTTTTAATGACCAGATGAGAAAATGTCTGTAGAATATAATTGTTCTTAGCATAATTTTTAGCACCCTCTTTATATGTCTCTATCCTCTGAATTCTACCTGTTTCGATCTCATTAGATTGTTGGGTTGTTTTCTGTACATCCTCAGGGGTTTGAGCTTAGCCTGCCCTGGTTCCTGATTTTGCAGATTTTCCAGAATATCTTGACTCCCCATACTGGATGTCTGACTTCAGATAGTTTCTGGTAGCCTGCCTTGTAGATCATGGTGCTCAGCACTTTTTGTAGGGTCTGGTTACCAGCTGCTGGGTGGATTGTAAGGACCTTTTCCAAAGAAAATAAGAGAAGTTTGACCTCTCATGCAAATGGGTTTTGGGCCAAACCATCTCTCGGGATCGTCTGAGAGATGCCTGTTTTCCTTTTTCTTCTCTTCCCAAATATTTCATGTTGTTGCTCTTAGTGGCATTTGCTAAGGGTGATATTGTAAACCTGTGGACAGGCGTGGAAATAGTCCCTGTGCCCAAAGGATGGAGACCCATTAACCCATTGCAGGCCAGGTACAGCTATCCATACTTCTCTATGGGTAAAGAGCATACCTTGAGAGTGTCAAACCAGCAGAGTTAGTGTGTGTTAACTCAGTCAAAGTCTGGGTTTTCTCATGGCTTGAAGCAGTACCTGTTCTCCCATCACACTGTTGCTCTTAGAAGTGATTGATGGCCAAGCAACCGTGGGAGAACTGTTTCATCACAACATTTTTGGTGTTAAAGGCAATTCAGCTCTTGCTACCTTGCTTAGCTTTCCAAACTTGCTATTATAACCATTTTGGTCCCTGAGCAATGTGCATGCTTCACCATAGTTTTCATGATATTTCTTGGTATGACACTTGTAATAAAACCATTTCTAAAAATGCATTTGCAAGTTGCAACCATATATTTTAAGCAGAATAATCTTCCTCAGTTTTGTCTCCATGATTAAGCACCTGAGTTTATTTCATATATTTTGTTTGATGTAGCCTAACATACGCAAAAGAAACAGTTCTCCCAAACCTCACTTTTTAAAAATATTTTGACGTGTGATTTAAAGAAATTATCTGATGGATTTCAGAACAAATATATATCTTCTTGCCTTCCTATAATGCTATGTGTAATAGCTGTGGCTGTCTGTATTTTTCCACATTGATAAGATGAAGAATGCAGAATTTCTGTAGTCTCCATTTGTTATTTGGGACTAAAAGGATAATACCTTTTCTGTAGCAGGAGCTACTTGCCCTGTATTTCTTGCAGCTTACCCCTTTTCTCTGCTGTTTGCTGTTTCACTGCCCGTATCCACAAGGCAGGATCTGTTGGTACCCAGATAGTGCTGTCACTGCTGCAAATATGTTTCTTACTGACATTTGGGTGTTGATAGAGAGGATGCTGGAGCCTCAGTGCAAACTTCCCTGCCACGTTGCTGCCTGGTTCTTCAGGTGGGAGTGGAAATCAGCTAGGGAAGAGGTAGGTAGGAGTCTTCTACTTGCTTTAAAAAATGGGGTAGATTGCAGGTGGGTGCATTGGCAGCACTGATGGAGCAAAACAAGACTGGCAAGTGTTTGCAGATGGCTGAGGTGAGAAAATGCTGAAGACCAGCACTGGGCACCTGATTAGCAAATACAGAGCCTTCAGACAATTAAATTTGCTGCAGCTCTGCGTCGGGAACAGTTGGTGCCTTTGGGTGAAGCCCTTGACCCTCGCTACAGGCAATTGCTGAGTACAGGGTATGTCATTTCCCCTCCTCCAGCCACTTCATGGGTAGGGATGCTCTCACTGAGGTGCTCCTTTGGAAATGGCACTGCACATAAAGGAAAGCTTTTTCAGTGGTGTGAGACAGTGGCACCGTTGTCCATCACAAAGAATATCACAAAAGGAGGGTTTATATACTGTTTATACAGAGGATCCATAACATCCTTAGGATTCTTACTGTATGGCACAACTTCCTGTTTCTACTCTGTCCTCCCTGCAGGTATTTTAAGGAAAGCAGAACTCTTCTTATTTTTGCCTGAACCAAGTGTCCTGGAGTTCATCTCTATGTCAACAGCTCAAAGACCTACTCTATCAGAGCTGTGGAAACCTTGAGTTACATACACAGCATGAAAAGATGGTCAAAGGGAAAGGTAAGGTCTTATGATATGAAGTAGCTTCTCCTATTTTCTCTTTCTCTGAATATTTTTTTTAATTGCTTCAGCAAGGTCAGGTCTCGTTGCTGAGTTAGAAATAGACAGTTTTAATTCATTTTCTACCAAGAAAACTGGATTTTTGACAGGACTTCCCTTCAAAATGAAACATTAAACATGCCAGGTCCAATACAAAGCGTTACACAAGAAAAGGTGAGTTTAAGCTGAACAATTATTTGTTAACGGGAATGAAATTACTGTACCATTAAGAAGCAAAATTTCTCTGGTTTCCCTAAAACTACACTGGAAGTGCAGAGCTGCCAATGTTTCTGTACTGGAGAAATGCTCTAAATGTAGGCAGAACCTGAGGGTAATTTCCAAGCTGATTTGTTTAAACTATTGCAAATGTCTTTCTGCACACTGTTACATAAATATAACTTTGCTTATATTGCTTCAGCTTAAATTGATTTCTTTTGGAATTAAGCCAAATTGAAATAAGCCAGGTTCAAATTGATTTAAGATTGTCCACGTGGATTTGCAGTGGTATGACTAAATTGATTTAAGAACGCTCCTTCAGGTAAACAAATGAAACTTTTATTACAGTGGGTTCTAAGAGTCTTGAGATCCAGGGCTAAAATTCAGTTTTCCATTCTGTATGCAAAGGATCCCACTTGGCTGTCCATATGAGTAAAAGAGTTTGCCCTCCAATGAAAAATATGATTATCGATGTCCTTTTAACACATTTATGTATTTTGTATTCTGACTGATAGAGAATACAGTGTTGTAGGAGTAACTAGGAATAAAAGTGAAAATTTAATCTTAGGGTTTTGAGTGTGGCACCTTTTAATTAATGATCAAGTGGCAAAGATCAAATATAACAGAGAGGATGTATAATTTTAAAGTAAATGTAGATGTGGTCAGACTAATGACACAAGCTACCTCTTTAATTATGTGCTCTGAAAGATACAGGTCATTTAAGTTTCTTTTACTTTGTTATACTGTAAGGGGAGATGCACCCAGTTTAATTGTGTCCCATTGATTTTTTTTAAGCTTTTGTGAAATAAGCCTTGTTTGGCATAATGAAACTTTTGTTTTCTTCAGCTCTTTTATATTGTCTCTTTTAAAAAATTCACCATTTACTCCTCTGCACTGAGCAAAAATCTTTCCTTAAAAATGAGGAAAGCACAATACCCTCTATTTCTGAAATCATTAGAATTGACTTTTAGACAATCAATGTGTTAAATGATGTAATTATCCAATGGGCCTTTCCCCATTTAAACCAGTTTGAAAGTTAAAGGTTTGTTTTAGATCAATTCCAACCACTTTGTGTGCAAATTACACAACTGCCTTTTCCTTAACTTATCTTACAAATCCAATTCAAGAGAGGCATATCCATGTGAAATGGTTCTCTGAAAATGAGTAATTCTGAGTGGGAATATGTTTTTTACTAAAGATGGGGATAAGCCCTGACTCCTGAATATAATATTCTTAAGGCAGAACGAGGTGAGGCATGGAACCATAGAACCATAGAATTATCTGAGTTGAAAGAGACCCAGAAGGATCATCGAGTCCAACTTTCATCCCAACAAAGGCAGAAGTTACAGGCAATAATTCCATTTTAGGAAGTGCAAGGAGGTGCATTTTAAGAGGTGCAAGTCTTCTCTTGTAGGTGTAGGACTCAGAGCTTTTTTGGGACAGTCTCAGCCTCCAGAGCAGACTTTGTAGCATAGACCCGGTGCCCACAGTGGACACCAACCTGTGATGAGATATATGTCACTGTCAAAGTCAATAAACTCCTCGTCAGAAACTCATTGCTCTTCTCAGAAATCCACTCAGGACACGACACTGCTGCCCCCAGATGTCGGTGCTGTTTCAGACACCCTCAGGGAAGACACAAGTGGCTGCCAGCTGTGGTGCCACACCTGTGAGACACCTGCTGCCATCCAGAGAAGCATCTGGAGGGCATATGGGACTTGTAAAATAACATGAGGTGTTATTTTACAAGTTTTACATATTTACAAATTTTAGATATTTAACATATGACTTGAGACAGATAACACCTGCTGCTAAGGGCTGCAGAGAACAAGGCTACGAGGAGCGGCTGAGGGAGCTGGGGTTGTTTAATTTGGAGAAGAGGAGGCTGAGGGGAGACCTCATCACTGTCTGCAACTGCCTGAAAGGAGGCTCTGGAGAGGTGGGTGTTGGTCCTTTCTCCCAAGTGACAAGCGATGGGATGAGAGGAAATGGCCTCAAGTTGCCCCAGGGCAGGTTCAGGTTGGACATCAGGAAAAATGTCTTCACTGAAAGGGTTCTCAGGCCCTGGCACAGCTGCCCAGGGAGGTGGTGGAATCACCATCCCTGGAGGTGTTTAAAAGATGGGTTGATGGATTTCTTAGGGACAGGGTTTAGTTTAGTTGGACTTGGTGATCTCAGAGGTCTTTTCCAGGCAGATGATTCTATGATTCTATGACCTCAGGCTTGAGGTGTCAGGCTACTGCTACAGCACAAATGCAGGAACCTGTGATGGAGGCCACCAAAATGACATTTGCCACACCAAGTTCGTAAGAAATGTATCCAGGCCAGCTCCAGCCACCCAAACCCTTCGGTCATACTTGTGTCATAGTCAGCTGGGTTTCCCTGGTGTAGCTCACTGTGGGATGACAATGAAGTGGCCCCTGGCAGGCTTCACCAGCAGGTCTTTTCTCTCCCACTTTCCCACTACCAGGACCCTCTTTTCTGTTGCTGTGTAAGCTCTCAGGGCAAAGCCTGTCTTGCCCTCAGGACGTCCCAGTGTAGTCTCAGCTGCTGCTGTGCAAGGGATGATAGAGCAGTTGCAGTGTGAAAGCTCACATTTCATGGTGGGCTTCAGTGTGTACACATGCAGAGTCTCCAGTGCAGTGCAACCCTTGGTCTGAAGAGGAGATTTGTCCCTCTTTTATTATCTAAGACAATGCAGGGATCTGCGTGCTTCACATTGCTTTAAATGGTGGGAAGCTGTCAGTTGATTACACAGCAGAGACTGGGTGTAAATTAGCACAAAATACTTCTGAGTTAAAAAAAAATATGGTCCTAATTGTGTATGTTGTCATTTATTTAAATTTAATTATTGAAACATGAATTGTCAATTATCCAGCATGTATGTATTGACAAAGGGGAACAACGTTCACATTGTGTTAGATGCATGGTCAAGAATACATCCAGAATAATCTGAAAACAGAGATTTTCATAACTTCATTAGCATAGAATAACCAAGGCTCAGGCCTGCAGAATACTCTACCCTCTTGGTGTCGTGGAGCTGTGTATAAAATTGAACTCCTACCTACCTACCTCTTACAGAGCTGTGTCTGAGCTGTTTGTTATGTGCTGAAGATGTACATCCTTTGCATGTTACCTAGAGTGAAGCATGATGAGAATCTCAACTTTTGTATTTCTTCCTTGGTTTACGTGTACATTTACCCTCATAATCTTAAAATTGCAATAATACCCTGCCCCACTTTAATAGATGTATTAATTATATTTCTCCCCCTTAATGGGCTGCTCTTTATGGTTTGGGGACACAAAAGTAAATTTTAAAATCAATTATACAATTACATATGTAGCAATAACAGAGCACAGAGCTAATCGTCTGTGGGTCAGGACTGTAACCTTCTCATAATGCAGGTTTCATTAGGGTAAGGTCTATTATTGCAAAGAATTACAGAAATAATGGGAGTGGGTGTATTCAGCAAGAAATAACAAATGAGGGTCTTTCCTAGATAAGAGAAGCTGTTTGCTGGCTGCAGTGTGATAGCAGGCCCCTATAGTGTATGGAAATTGATAGGGTCAACTTCCCTTGCTGTATGCAATGCACAGTGTACAAGAATTAATTTCTGTACCATTTTGGAGAATGGCAGGAGGGGGGCTTCCAATTATCACTCATCATTGGACACAACTGAGCTGAACTACAGAGCCAAGTGGATGAGAAAGGCTGCAAGGAGGCCTGTGAGATGGGCTAAACACTCACAGCATCGCACGCCTGAGCCATTGTTGCTGCATGGTTTTTTGTTGTCTATAGGGTTTGTAGTAGAAATGAGTTGCCCTTGTGCATTGCCTGAGGTTGCCTGTGAAGAATATGCTTTCAAATATTATGTGTAAAGAAAAATTGCATATCACTTACAAATATTCACCATTCTTCTATTGAACTTGGATTTACAACAGCTGGTAAGGCAGGATTCACATTGTCTTTGTTTAACAGTAGGAAGCTGCTTTTTATGTCAGGTGCAGGATGTGCTCTTCAAGAACACCTAAACATCAAGATCTCAAAAAATTATAGTTCTAAATACAGAAGTTGGTGTTCATGTATGTTTGAGGATCTGGAAGCATGAAGTTAATTCATTCTTAATGATCTTGAGTGCCAGAGATTCTCTGCTATTACACTCGGCATCTTGCCCAGTTCCTGACCTAGCAGTCGAGGTGCTGGGAACCACTGAAATATGCAGCTTCCCTTCAGTGCTCCTGGCTTGCACGGCCCTGATATGAATGGGGACAGGAGAGCAATGCCTTCTCCATTGTCCAGATAAATGATGGCTTTACAGGGGGCATGTGCAGAGGGTGTGATCTCTGGATGGCTTGTACCTAGCTCCTTAAAACAGCTGCATGGGGTTTGGAGGACACGTGGCTGTGTTGGAGCTACTCAGGGCTACTCAGCCCTGTTTACAGCACTGCATCATGACTCTTAGACATTTCAGAAACTTCTTAACTCAGGGATTGCAATCTGTTGTAAAAATATCATAATTTAACTTACCTTTGTTTATACTTATAATTCAGTAGATCTTCCTGTTGAGTTTTTTCTCTTACCTTTCTTCTTTATCCTGTTGTAACATCACTGCTTAGTAATTACCCATAGAATTTGTTAATGCTGCCTCTGAGAAGCACGTATGGCAACAATTTGATTCCATACTCAAAGAAGTAGTTGCAAAAAAAAGTGTCTGTGGTTCCCAGGCAACTTTGAGAGCAGTCTACTAAAGTGATGATTTGAAATAGTAATTCTGGGAGTGGATTCTCTAATACCTTGTAAAACTATTTTCACCTCAAAATTAATGACAATAAAAGAGTCTGTATGGAGGATTTTTTTTGCATTTTTGGTAAACAACCCCTCCCTCTCAGGTGATCAAACCCAGTGCTTGCTCCTTGGCTGCTGCTCCTTCACTTCCCTTGGACCGGTGGCATCCAGGGCAGGTGTAGGCAGCAGAGGCAGGTGAGCAGGCAGCTCACCCCTCCACACTGGTCATCCTGTGATTTCTTGAAAGGTGCCCCTGGAAGATGAATAAGAAAGGAAGATTACTGTCAGCATAGTTAATTTTTCTTTTGAGAACTTTATCTTCCACTGGGAAAATTAAAAGTAATCTCCAAATGGGACAACATCCTAGAGATCTGTGTTCTCTTACAGCCACAGGAGTCTTGGATTTTCCTTCCTTAGCTGTTGACAGCCTGTTTTTGTGTTACTGACAGCATCTTGTTAGGACTAGGGCTGGATGACCTTTGGGGTTGAAGTCTTTGGGCAGAGTTGCAGGTGCAACATTACCATCTTGGTGCTCACGCTCCCTGCATTGTGGGCACCGCCTGGCAGTGCAAAGGTGAAAACAAAGCCTTTTGGATTTTTTTCTCCACCCATTTGATGGGGAAACTTGAAACAGTAAGAAGATTGAAGATTGTAGGAACATAGATCTGTATGTAGAACACTTGTTTTCACCTGAGACCAACTGCTGAATACTCCTATACTAACTGCTAACTGTAGTTCTGTTGAAAAATAGATCAACCAGTCCTGATTTTACAGGTTTCCAATGAAATTCTTTGGAAAAGTCAGAAGCACAACTCATCTCGTTGTTGTCCTCCATATCAAAATGTGAAACAAGGACACAATCTCATGATAATTTCATTTTCTTTCTTAGTCTCAATGTCTATGACATTTATTTGTTGTACCTAAGGTAAGACAGTGATGATGGTTGTATGAATTACCAGAGTGTGTTAGATCTGCAGCTGATGTTCCCATCCCTGGCAGCGATCGCTGTCTGTGTAAGAGGGAGTAAGAGGGCAAATACCATGTGTTGTCTCATTAGGAAATACTGCTACCATCCAGTGGTCTGACTTGGGACTTGTTGTGCCAGAGGGAGCATCTTTGAGCTTAATAGCATTGAAAAGTTGGGGTTTTTTTAAATAAAATTGCCAAATTTTTCATTATTCTGTGTGAAGTTCACAAGGCTGGGGAAGGGTCTGCAGGGGAAGTGTGTGAGGAGAGGCTGAAGTCCCTGGCTCTGTTCAGCTGGAGAAGAGGAGCCTGAGAGGGGATCTCAGAGCTGTTTGTGCCTTCTCCCAAGGGAGGGAGGGGAAAGAGGGGCTGAGCTCTGCTCTCTGGTGCCCTGGGACAGGACTGGAGGGAATGGCAGGAAGATGTGCCAGGGCAGGGGGAGATTGGATATTGGGAAGAGGTTCTTCCCCCAGCGGGTGGTGGAGCACTGGAACAGCTCCCCAGGGAAGCAGTCCCAGCACCCACTGTGCCAGCATTCCAGAAGCATTTGGACACTGCCCTCAGCCACACGGGGTGAGTGTTGGGAGTGTCCTGGGGAGGGACATTGGACTCCATGGTCCTTGTGGGTCCCTTCCAGCTCAGGGCATTTTGTGATTCTATGAAGTGTGATTTAGTGGGATGTTATTAGAAGGTTCAGCTCCTGTGGAAAAGAAAGTACTTACACATTGTAAAAATCTTATTTCCTAGGAAATACACATAAAAGGCCAACACAGGGGTCAGGCAAGGTGTGTTCTGTGAGTTACTTTTGAACATGGTCCTTTTAGATGGTGGCTTCAGCTGCAGAGGACAGGGCACGTGTGAGTTGGCTCTGATTTCTGTGCAGATGGACTCTGTAGGATGCAGCTGCCAAGGTAAGGAGCGAGTGTGAATTCAGACTCCTCAGGTGATTTATATTTGGCTGCCTTGGACTGCTTTTTGTGGTGATGGCAAAAGGCACATCCTCTATTGTGTAATGGACAGGGACAGTTGGACTCGATGATCTCACAGGTCTTTTCCAACCAGATGATTCTGTGATTTTATGATGCTGCAATCCATCTGCTAAATGTCAAGTCTCTCATTCAATACATAGCACCTTGGTGGACTGGCTGAAAGGATGCTCTTAATCTGGCAAAACAAGGCATTCTCTCAGTCTTGGATTTTAAAATGTTAAAGATGAAAAGTAAGTAAATATTAAGGACTTAGAAAAGTTAAGTTCAGCAAATAAAATGGAACTTTATGCAACAACTTTATACATTACACTATCTACGTTCATATTCACAGCATAGCCATGATGATATAAATAATTTAGTTTTTTCTAACAATATATGCATATATTTTACAAAACTGTGCTTTTTTTTTTGCAACAGACAAAAAAAATGGTTCTATCATGACAAATTTCATATTGAAGCTCAAATTTAGGAAGACATTTAAATATGTGCTTGATTTTGAATAAATTTTTCTGATTCTTGACTTTTGTAAAATTATTCACCTTCTTAAAATTAGAAGTGTACTTAGACATCTGGTTGAATTTAGTCCTAAGTTGTTAAGTTTTCAATTAATTATTTTGAATTTTCAATATGAGACCATAACAAACTGCAGATTTTTGCTCATTGAACAGGATAAATGAAGTTTAGTGATGTTATCCAAGCAGTGCAGAGCAGTAAGTACTCTTCAGAGTTTTTCACAGGGCAAATTTTAAGATACACCTGACATTCACAGGTCTTTCAGACCTGAAAGTGACTTACTGAAACCACCTTAGCTATAAATGCAGCAAAATACACCGATTTAGAAAGCTTAATATAACCTAATCCTGGCATCTTTTTATAACGTCCTAAAATACTTTGCACCACGGAGTCAAGGTTTTCTTTTCTTAAAACCCTTTTATGAAGAAAGTTAATTTCACTCTAAAGTCAGAGGCCTTACCTCCCCGGCTGCATTAACCAGTCCTCTGACAGCCCTATTCAGCCTGGCCCTGCTGATATGTTTTAGAGATTTGAAAGTAAAGAATTGCAAGAAGTGCAATTTAATCCCAAAGTCATTACCTAAATGCTGAGATAGGATGAGGATTACCACCAATGTAAATGAGATATGAGACAGCCAATGGATTAGGGGACCCTTTCTTTAGGATGACTTCAGCAAATAGGCTAAGATAAGGAAATCTTTGTAATTACATGGAGCTACACTGGTCAATTCTGACTTTTAAATACTGAGGCGCTGCAGAAAAGGAGAAAAACCCTACATGTGTTATTCTGTGCAATATTAAGTAATTCCTTTCTAATTCTACACAATCAATAGAAGAACATCATGCCAAATGAAAAGATGAGGCCTTCCTACATGTCCTTTTGTGACTGGTATCATTCCATCATTTTTGGTAATATCATTTCCAAATTAAATTTTATGGTCCATTACATACCAGCTCAAACACTTTTCTAATGGAATCTTAAATGGAACTGACTTGCTTTGCGTGGGGTTTGTCTCTCAGTTAAGATGTTATTTAGTTCTAATTATCAGATAATGAACTCTGGAAATTTAATTTTTAATATTTATATGTCAAAAGTCCATTGTACTTTGGTTAAAAGCTTTAAATTAAAAATTAACATGGACAGAATACTAATTGAATTTTTTCCCTATCTATAAGAGTGAGAAATGAGTTACATAGTTCCCAGATTATCTTGTTACACTACAACTGTTTACTTAAAAACTTAATTTAGTCTTCAGAAATAAATCACAAATAAGGAGATGCAGGAAAATTAACCTGAGAAGCTTTAGGAATACAAGCTTAAAGTGCACCATATCTTTATATGCATTGTCTCAGCTTCATGTCTACAAGGCATCATTCAGATGAATGTGTGCATTTACTGCATGTGTGAATGCCTGTGCATATGTGCAGGTCCTAAATCGTACCAGTTCTTTTTATGGATATTCTTTCTATTTACACTTTATTTCTTTACCACTTTCACTCCTCATTTTCTTTTTAAAAAATGGAAACACAATATTTTTTTAATGCTTTTAAATTTCAGCGCAAGCTGTCTTAGGAAAAAAACCCAGCAGATATGAGAAAAGGATATATTTTTTTGGTCTTCAAGTTTCAACAGGTGCCTTTCAAGTTTTATGTCATTAATTTGCATCTCTGATCTTTCTGTTGGTGTCTTGTGGTTCCTGGGCTGCACTGGAACTGGGAAAAAGTGGGTTCCATTCTTTTCCCTGGTCAGGTGCAAGTACCACAAAGCTCTGCAAACTGTGTATAAGAGTGACCTCCATCAGAACAGAGTCACACCAGAGAGTGTGCAGCCTATGCAAGCACAGAGACTGAAGAGGAGTGTTAATCTTCAATTTCATCCCAAGAAAGAGAGCAGGGGGAACGTGCTTCCAAATTTATTCTTAGTCAGAACTAGAGTGGGTACCAGCTTCACTGTTTTGTGTAGTGGTTTAGTTGTCTCTCTCCTGGGTAAGAGAATTGAGCTGAGAAATAGGTGTTTTGAGTCCTATTAAATGAACATTTAATCTCAAGATTCTTTCATTTAATATTCATAAGCACTGCTCAGCTGGGTCTCTATATTCACAAGGGTCTTTCTTATGTATGGTGTAACTCCTCTTCACTGTTGAAAGCTTAACTTGGGCTCAGTCCTGAGATATGTGAGTGCCTGTAACAGCTGAACACACTCCACAATACCATGGATTTTCTGGAGCACGTGTCAAAGCATGTGCCACAGAAAAATATGGTGAGAAAGCTGGATTTGTACAGCTGGGAGAAGAGAGGGCTGAGTGTGGCCATTATTGCTGATTTCAGCACCTAACGAGGACTGTAGAGTAGTCAGAGCCAGAGTCTTCTCAGAGGTGTGCAGAGAAAGGGTGAAAGGAAACAGACACAAGTGGTAGCAAGGAAAACTTCAATTAGATATAATGTTCACAATGATAGTGATAAAAATATAGAACAGATTGCTCAGAAAATCTGTAGGGTATCTGTCCTTGGAGATACTCAGAGCTTCCCTGGACAAGGCCCTGAACAAACCACTCAGACTATCACCTTAGATAACACTCAAATATCATCGTGGAATATGAAATAGTCTCTGAAATTCCACCATGTTTAAAACCCAAAACACCAAAAAAGAACTGCAAACCAGAAACTGCAACGAGAACAAATGCCACTTTATGAAAAATCTTACCTTGATTATTTAGGGTTTGTCTTTAGTGTCTGCTTACCAGTAGAAATAGAAAACCTTGTCCTTGTGTATTTAACAATCTGTATTCTTTTCTGAAGACTCAGCCTCCTTAAGAAGCTGATTGGTTTAGACCACTCTTACATTAAAAAACAACCAAACTAGTCATTGTCACGTGTCAATTCCTGGTTATATTGTATGTAGGTGTGGCTCTCTGGGACATGGTTTAGTAGACATGGTGGTGCTGGGCTGATGGTTGGACTTGATGACCTTGGAGGTCTTTTCCAACGTTAGTGATTCTAGGATTCTATGATTGTATGAACTTCAAAACCAGCCCTGCTTTGAGCAAGCAGTTGACCAGGTGACTTCCAAAGTCCCTTTCCAAACAAAGTTATACTGTGATTCAGTTATCTGGGTCCTAAAAATTGTCTTGAATTTTTAATTGGTGGGATGCAGATGTACACCAGCAACAGATCCTTTTTAAAACTCACTTTTAAGAAAACTGGATGCAAATAATATTTTCCAATGATATTTACCTAGATACGTGTATCTTAAGTGGTTCTGGTATTGTTGGTGTGACATGATATATGAGCACAGATGATGTATCACTTTCCTTTAAAGAGACTGTCATTTATGTGTCAACCATGATTAAACTCCCATCTAACCTCTCTGTAGCTCTGATTTACCAAGCCAGGCTTGTGAGTTTCTATCAAAGAAATAAACTCAAGCCAAACAGTTCTCTACTTCTTCCTCTTCTGACATTATCAACAGGAGAAATCCGCTCAGATTTTGCTGTCAGATTATTCAAGTCTGAGCTTATTATTACTCCATTTTCTTTAATGGAGTTGCTTTTGACTCACAGTCCTGGAACTGAGGTTGCAGGTTTCATGGGCTTTGAAAATTACTTGTTATTGGAAGAGATAGTTGTGCAAAAGGTGCTTTCCACTGGCCGAATCCAGACTCTGTTCACTAACGTGGTCTGGGATCAGGCCAAAACCCAAGCCATTTGTCAGTTCTGAGAGTTTCTTCCTCTTTGTCTCTTTTGGAATCACGCCTTCAAGTAGCCAGCCCCTGGGCTGTGAATGCTTTTGCATTTGTTGGTATCAGAGCTGCCTGCGAACTTCCTCAAGACCCCTGAAACAAGGGAATCTGTTGTGTTTTCTGGCATCTTCAGTGCCAAAGCAAATGGCATAATTCTCAGGTTGATACCTCACCTGCAAGCAAGTGTTCCAATGTGGCACCACGAGCTCTGGACATGTAAGAAGTTATAACCAATAGGCTTTACCTAAAGGCTTTGATTGAATGAGTTGTATTAGAGAAAGGCCAAGATTATTATTGACTCATTTTCTGCTTCAGACCCCACAACCTGAAGGATTCACTGTCCCTCTTCTATTAATAAAAACAGGAGGCTTAGCAGGAGGGCAAACAAGCCAAAGAAGTGAAACCCTTGGTTTTGCATGAAGCTGCACACAAATACTTTGTGTCCTCACAAGTGCTGGATGGGGTTTTGTGTGAATTATGCAGTGCTGGACCAGGCACTATTTTTGTAGCTTAACCATTATATTCCTTATGGAAAACAATGTTCAGGCTTTATATATTCACATTGCAATAAGCTGGGCTCATAAGAGGTCAAATAATATGATGCTTGCTCAGAAGCTGTCAGCAAAGCAGAGAGACCGTGTTCCCATGGTGAGGCAGGCAGCGTTGTGAAGAGGAGTCTGATGAGTCCCTCCCATCAGCACTGGTCCCTGGGAAATCTGGAGAACTGCTCTACCAAAGCAGCAGCAGCCAGAGGGAGTGTGAAGGGATTCTGGCTCGTGTCCAGCCAACAGAACTGAGGACAGGCCTGCCACCAGCCTTGGCTCCAGAAACACGCGCCGCGTGCTTTCCCTTCCTACCAGCCTGTGGTGACCCTCTCAGACAGCGATCCAGAATTTGCAAGGTGTCCTGGCATGCAGGGATTATGCATTATAAATCACTTGTAGGCAGCACCATCAGCTGCTGAACAAAGCAATGGGAGGACTCGTGGGGAAATAATTGTAGAGTATGTTAATTTTGTTTAGTTAGGTTGGGCTCAAAAGCGCATCACCCTGAAGCAATTAATATCAGAAGAATGGAGAAGCATGCAAAAGGCACAACCTATTATCTCTTCTCTTGAAGGCTGCAGTCTGATCCTCTCTCATTCTTCCACTGTACAAATTTCTTACATCTAATCTCTTTCCAAAACAAATAAGGAAAATTTCTTGAGACATCTGTAACCTGTGGACAGATAGTTCATTGTTTTTTAAATTGAGTGTGTATACACACGTGGGTGTGAGTGCTTCTGATGCAGCTGGTATGATAGAGGTTTCACATTTATTTTTGCTTTTTAATTGAACAGTAAATTAATTTGATTAATAAAAAAAACAAGTTAGCTCCTGAACATGAATTAAAGGCGGGCTAAGCATATAAATATAATGTCTTTCAAACAAAGCTTCTAATTTTTCTTTTAATTGCTTTAGGGCTGTGGTGGTGAGACTAGAGTGGATGCATGCTGTTCTTAAATGATTATTTCTGTTCTCAATTTCTATTTGAACCGTTTCATCTTGCAATCATTTTGTGCTATTTCTTGTTCTCTTTTAATATTACACCATACTGTTTCTGGGCGTATCTTACATCACGTGACCGAAATGACTAATCTTTAAATAATCTCTAGCAAACATCAGATACCTGAATTGAACAGTTTAGCCCTGTCTCATTTATTTTTTCCATCTTTACAGAGACGTGTGCCTTTTGTTTCAGTGCTATTTTCCTGTTCTTTTAATGTTTGCATTATCTTGACTCTGCAGTGCTTCAGCTGAACCCAGGAAGTCTCAAGACCTTGGGAACAGGACCCAACCGTATTATTCTTTTTGGTGACAGGTATAAGAGACTTTCATCTCAAAAGCTCAGTCTGGGAGAAGTGATGAGAGGCTACAGCAATGACAAAAGGAACCCAAAATAAGAACAGGAAAATGAGGATTGATTGGGATGTCAAGTTTAGGCACACGCACGCCACATGCTTTGATCTTTGTCTATGAATATACCTGTGCGAAACCTTGTTTCTTTATCTCCTTTTTTAATATGAAACATTATTGATCCTTTGCACATTTATCTTTTGATCTGCTATCTCTTAAAACTTCACTTCTCTGATTTGTGGTATAAACTGAAATCATACCTGCATCTGTATGAAAGCCCTTCTGTTGCAGCAATGCACTCCAGTCACTCCCAGGCCAAGATATATGATTTAAAAACCCAACAAATTGTCTTTCTGCTTCCAACTGATTTAAAAACAATTGCCTTCCTGTTGCTTCAAAGAAGGGTGGGTCTTCCACTGTCACAAGGTCACTTTGCAAGTTTTAATTGCTGGGTGCTGTTCTGTCCTTTCATGGCTTTCTAAGTGATAAATAGCTCATCGGTTCAAAAGCTAGTCTATATAAACAAGCTTATCTCTGCCCATAGTCTTTAATGAAAAATGAGTTGTGAGTATCATTGTTAATCATGGTAATTGTTAATGTTAAGAGGGCTGGTATTATGAGTTTTCCTATTAGGCTTTCAATTCGTTATATAAAATGAGCAATCTAGTAGCCATCTATAGCATTCTAATTTTAATTATCTAGTGGCTGCATTTCAGGCTACCCTTGCTTTATTGAGATTAACAAAACCTTTAACGCAGTAACCAGTGTCTTTTAATGTAATTGGGTGAGGTTACTTGAAATGTTCAATATGTAATCATATCATTAAAGATAAACTCATCACACTATGATGTGCCTCCTTCTGGCAATCGCTCTCTGTTGGTTTGGATTTTGATCACCTGACTTACACTGCCAGTTTTACCCAGCTTTATGTTAAAAAGACCTCACATTTTGTATATGTAAAATATAGGGTGTGTAAGGAAAAAAAAAGATAGCAAGGGAAGACTTCAGGACTAACCAAGCCTAGAGCCTGTGAAGGAGCAAATGTATGAAAGGCAAAAGCACAGAGGAAGAAACAGATTAAAAACCCACAGTAAAACTTCATGCAATTCCTTAGACAAACAGCAGTTTAAAAGAATTATGAACTACAGCATGTGGGCAGTAACTCCTCAAAATTCACCCCACTTCATGCATGTCTGCTTCAGCTTTGTAGGATAAGGTGCATATGAACGTTTCTTCTCTCCAGCATTTGAGATGTAAGTACTCATCTCAGCAGCATTGTGCCCATTTAAATGAGTCAAGAGGGAGGGCTGCTTTGAATACCTCTGTGTCCTTCACCTGAAGGCTAAAGTGGCTGGTATCTCCCATTTCCCATATTATGCCATGTGTTATGGCATAAGGAAGTTCTATTTATGGAGATGCAGAAGGTGCCAGTCCCATGTTTCTGCTGGAAAGAGCGTGAAAAGGTTAAAAAAGGCACAGGAAGGAATAAGCTATGGAATTCCCCTGAGGAATCTATTACATTTTTAAGAAATTCTTCCACACAAGCACACATGAATCTCTTTTCCATGGGAGGAAACAGAAGGATATGTGGGAGCTGAACACCACTCCAAAGGTGGTGGCACTGAGGCAACAAGATGTTTATGGATGTTCCCATGCTGATAGGAACTGCCAGGAGGGGCTTCCAAGTGTGAATATACTTAAACAGCTTTTTGAATAGCACTAAATGTTCTAGTACAGGTGAGCTGTTAAATGTCTTTGCTATTTGTACAGTTTATCTGGTTTGACATCTGCAAAATTTTGAGAGTGGAACAGTATTCTTTGTTCTTGCATCAATGTAAGGTGTTTCATTCATGGCTGCAAATCCCTTTATTTCTTGGCTACATTTAGCCATCAGATCTTTTGCTCTCAATGCTGAATTATTTTCTCCAGGTCATAGAATAAGGAGTCTCAAACCCTGACTGGGACCTTTTGGTGTCTCTTTTCAGTGGAGCATATGGGTGTGTAAAAATGTTCCTGGTTTTTCAACAGAAAAAAGACCAACAAGGGACCTCTTAGTTTACGAAGTCAAACCCTCTCCCTGGCTCATGTAGATCAGCGTATTGAGTTCTGGTTTTCCAAAAGGTTGGTTTCATTACCTCAATTTCCACCATGAGATTTAGAGTAGCTTTTTGACATACAAGAGGTTGTCTTCTAATGTCCAACCAGTGAATGTCCAGCAAAAGTACCTCGTGTCTTTCAATCCAACCGTGCACACAACAAAGCCCTTTAGTCTCTTTTTCTTTCCTTCGATCAGCCTGGCAGGAAGGATGTTTGAATTTCACTTTCCTGGACAAGATTGACCACAACTATACACAATGGTTACTTTTATGTGGTCTTCCATAGAATCATAGAATCACCCAAGCTGGAAGGGACTCAAAAGGATCATCTTGTATGGTCACACAACAGGGACCACGGATATTCCTGCCTGAAGCCGAACAGCTTCCATTGGAGGGAGAGCAGCTGTCATGGAGGGCACCCAAACAAAAGGATCTGCAGAATGACCTTCACAAGAGCTGAAGGTCATGACATTCAGCATGGGAGTGCAAGGTCCATACATCAGGTAACCTTCATATAACTTCTCCCTGAAGTCCTGCTTGTTTCAAATATGTTACTTAATATCTTTTCCAAATATTTTGTTAATTTTATTTTGGAAGAAGTCGTTGACAATCTCTCATTATCCATGAGCCCACTCACAAATCTGACTCTTCTTGAATAATGATGAACTTCTGTCAAGGAGAAGTCTGTATCAGAACTGAATCCCTCCTGGCTCTTTGTCCTCTAGGTCTGTTATTCATTATTGACCTCTGATGGAAAACAAAGTCAAAGCCACGTGACTCAAGACTCTGGTCACAACAAATTTTTGTAATTCCAGCTGCTAAGTTATAGAACGTGCTGGATAGGTAATAGAATGGAAATGAAGCAATATTTCAATATTTTCATGCTGCCTGCATTACAATTATGATGTTAATTAATTATCTGCCTGGCAGTTAACACCATGCAGAGGCATGGTTGCGGTCGACTTCCTGCTGTTCTGCTAGCAGTGAGTAATTAACCTCTCCTCTTCCCTGGGATTCTCTACAAGATGATCAGCGTGTTGATGATATAATTATTATTAATTCAGTTTCTGTGTTTCGTTGACATTGTTAATTACTTGTCGGTAATCAGCTAATGTTTAATCTTCCTTGCTGGATAGCTTTTTAAAAGGCTGCTTGAAATGGTTCAGAGAGGCTTCCCAGCACATTCTCACCTCTCACTGCATCAAGTCTCGGACAGACCACAACTCAGAATAAATTCTGATCTAAATACTGCAAAAAGTCTACTGAAGTTGGGGAAATTTTCGATCAAATTAAATTGCTGTTTTCACTGCTGTAAGCCAGAATATGTAAAGCTGTTGTCAATAAATCAAGGAAACAAGTGGGATCCCTTTTGGTGTCAACTTCAAAAATTGATCTCACTTACAGTATTGTCAATATCATTTAAAGAGTAAAATTTAATTTAGTGCTGCTTTTTGGTTTTTGAGGATTAGTGATTTTTCTGCAAATATGTGTTCATGGCATTTTACTCTCAGCAAAAGTAAGAATTCTCTTTCTTAGAGTCTTGACCAACTATGAAATCATATTGGCATTCTATACTATGTGAAACTTTCTTAAAAAATATTGCTGTCTCACAGTTTTTAGAAGTAATACCAAAAGATTTTCTTTCTTCTTCCTAAAGCATTACTTACATGCAGATGTCTCAAAATCAGATTAGACCAATTCTCTTTCCCACTGCAATAAACACAGAGGAAAGTTTGAAAAAATATTATCAGAAAATAGAAGTATCAGTGTTATTTTTTCAGCACTTGGTTTTATCCACCAAATTACTAGTTCACTTTGCTTTAAATTCCTAGATTAATGCCTATGAGAGTACCTAAAATACACCAGATTTTGGGGGCAGAACAGTAAACAATCATATTCACTGTGCTCTTCTTTTGAGACTGGAGCTACCCCTCCGTGTCTAGGTAAAATCATGGCTTAAAAACAGAATGATATAAAGACACTAGAAGTAGTTCTGAGCTTTGGCTTGACTGGACTTAAAGTTATTTATGGAATAGAAGGGCTTTTAGAAAGAGCAGTTGAAGTTAAATGAAAAGAAGGTGTTTCTTGGTGAAGGAGATCATAAATTTTTCTCTGCCTCCTACCAGTAAGGTCCCAGTGGTGGTGTGATACCTGAATTTGCAGTATTTTATTTCAAGAACAGTATGAGAATACGTGGTCTATAAGGAAAGCATGAATTAATGGATATTTTCATCCTCAAGCTGAGATTTTGTTCATGGTAACAGTCTTCTTTAGTAGGCTTCTGCAAAGAACAGGGGCTCTGTCACAGCTGTCTCTATGAAGGCTAAAATACAGTAAAACATAATCACACTGCATCCAGTGATAGGATTACAGGTTGGGAAAGATTCCAAGACTAAGAACAGGTAGAGAAGCAGAGCTAGGAATTACTAGGATTTAAATTGGCCCAAGGAAAATGGATTGAGATGAACTGAGGAGCTGGAATGAGGGAAAGGAAAGAAGAGGAAGGGAGAAACACTGAGCTGAGCAGAAGTTCCACAAGTAGAGGGAGATGTGTCTGAGATGACGAAGGGGTGCCTGCAATGGATAGAGTGCAGGGAAGCAGAACAGCTGTGAAAGGAGATCCCACAAGAGCATCAAGAGGTGGGGAGAGCAATAGTGAAATGAGACAGGATGAGAATAAAGCAGCTGTTTAGGAGGCCACAAAGAAAAAGAGATTAGAGTAGAGGAAGGACAACTAAACACAAGGCAGGAATAGACATGGTTTTATTTCAACACCATGAACAGTTAAATTGAGGTTGTTCCAATGCCTCTTAAAAATTGAGTAAGTCTTAATTGCTTTGCTCTGCAAGAAATTCATGCCCAAAAGACTTCTGCTTTTTGCCTGAGATTATCCTCAAATTTTGCTTTGAGCCTGGAGTTTGGGAAACTTGGATAAAACTCACCCCATGTCTCTACTTTACACTTCAGATTGAAACCCTGTAAAAATGCTTCTGCTTTATGCTAATGTTTTACTTGGGACCACAGTCTGTCCTCTGTCAACTGGGAAATGTTATATGCTTAAACTCAGCTTAATCTCACATGAAACTAGAGAACAAGTAGTGTCATAAATCTCAGAATATATAACAACTATTCTTTGTGGAAGTTTCAGCCTCACTTTTATAGTCAAACACCCAAAGGATAAATGCCTACTTTTCCTCTGCAAAGTGTGTGGCAAAGCCTAGTCTCACAAAGATAACTGGCAGGATTGTGTAACACCGAGTGCCACGTTGAAGGGGAAATGGGACATTTTTTATTTCCTAAGTTTCACATAAAGGTAATATAAATGAGGATGCAGATTATGGAATGGTTCATATTTTACGTATTCAAGCTCTGGTAATAGGTGGGAACAATATGAATTGTACTTGTACGAGGTCTGGTTACACGGCCTGCCTTTGATAACACTCCTCATTTTGTAAGCTATATGACATGTCAATTTACTGTTTTCATTTTGGAGACTCAGAAGGTTGGATTGAAGCTTGAAGATCAAAACAAAGGTTAAAACAAAAGAAGTGTTGATTTCTTTTTTTTTCCCCCAAGTGTAAATATTCTTGTGAATTGGAGGGGACACCTTGTATTTTCTGGAAATAGGGACTATGGTTGTACATTCCTTTAACAGAGGGAGAATGATTTGATTGTTATAATACAGGTCTTGAATGTGAACAGCATGGGTTTAACACCTTAGACTGGTACAGACTTTGTGTATGACCTTGAGACAATCGTTTAGACCCAGATCCTCAACAGTCTCAGATGTCTTGTGTTTACAGGGTGGAATTGGTCTTATAAAGTCTGAATTGTGAAGGTTTCTGTTTAATAGACTACTTGTAATCGCCTTCATATAGACAAAGCACTAACTATTGGGTCGTGCACTATCTCTGGGCTTCAGCTACATCTTTGGATATTATTTATTCAGTGCTTGCTATGGATGCTGTCTAATAAGTCAGGTCACTCACACAGGGTATCTCTTTTCTTGTGAGATGACAGATTCCGCAGTGGATATTGAGTACTGGTTTTTATAAGTATCATTTGGAAATGAAAGTGTGAAAAATGGTGATCAGCCATTATCCCAACTATTTCTGTAGGTAGCAAAGCACTCTCAGATTAGAATTCTAACCCCAAATGACTGAAACCAAGATTACACAAGAAGCCAGTTGGGTGACAGTCAAAAAACACATGAAGGGAGTTTTGTGGCGCAGAGTGGCCCAAGCCACGGTCCCTTCTCTTCAGACTGGCTCCATTTCTTCAGAACAATGAAAATTAGAGAGTTTTCAGGCTTTAATTGATTTTATTTTATTTCAAATGGTAAACATTCAGACAGCGAAGGCTTCTAGAGCATTAAACCCATCTTGACGTGTGATATGAGTGTTGTAAATACATACAGGGAAAACAAGAAGCTGTCTCTGTCCTGAGCATTTAAAATTACAAACAAAACGAAGTGATTGAAGAGAAAAACTAGCTCAGCCTTGTTAGTTCTGGTCTGGGTTTAAAGGCGCTATGATAAAACTACTTCTGAAGAAAGATTTGATGGAAAATAAGGCAGGCACCATCTTAATCTTGGAAGAGAAGCTGATAATGTCTAAAACAGCTGTCTGAGGAAACCCAAGGGATGGTATTGCAGTAGGACATGTTTGATAGAGAGAGATAGGTGAAAGAAGTCTTTACAGACAAAAAAGTTACTATTAGGCATGATATGAGTGGAAGTGAAAAGGGGTGACTGCCACCAGACAGCAGATCTTCCCAACGGGCTGTGGCCAAGATGAAAGAAAAAAGAGCATGGAATGGTCAAATGAAGAGACAGCAAGATTTGGATGAGAGTTTTAGCTGAATGGAAGGCCTGAAAGGTCATGTGAGATGTGTGTGAAAGACAGGAAATGTTGAGATGCTGCCTGAGTACCTGCCTGCAAGTGAATGGCTGAATCTACAGCCTGACCTTGCTTATGTGGCTGAGGGGTTGAAGGGTGATTGAACTGGATTCACTCCTGTTTGGCCATCTGCAAATGCAGTGCTTGTGCTGGGCATGGGTTGTGGTCAGTGCAGGGAAACTTTTTAAAAAAGTTTAAAGCTTATTTAATTCCCATTACAAAACAAGAAAAACAGTGAAGTGTAAGGTCCGTTAATTATTGGCTGCAGGCATTTAAAGAGAGCTCTCATCTACTCAGCTGCAAAACAGTTTGAGATTGCTATCCCCATCCCACAAGTGGTGATCTGAACCTCAAGGTCACACAGCATGTCAGTAGCAGTGTCAAATAAAACCAAAATCCAGCAAGCTCTTGCTCTAACCATGAGCCAGTATTGCTGCATTCAATACACTCTATAGACAGTATACTGTGAACTCCTGTGAAAAGAATCTGTGTGTTTATTACTTCAGTAATCTCAAAATCTAATTCTGATTTTGCTGGTGTGGTGTCAGGGCTATGAATCTATCTCATCCAAGTTGGTTTCTCTTCAATTTTTCAATTTGGCTTGTCTAGGGAGACAGGGTGACATTTCTCCTTGTTTTGTTCTTTTTTTTTTTATCATTTCTTTTACTTCTGTCACAACCCTCTAAAACAATACTTTAGAAAATGACAGAGAAGCAGTGTTTGTAAAATGTCATGATCACAAGCAATCAGAGTGATTGCATGCTACATTTATCGTACATCAATGTCTCCAACCATCAATTGTTTCTTGAAACTACAGAAGTCTACAAAGTGAATTGGAGCTTTCTCTCACAGTAGGATGTCATAACAACTCTTTGTAGTCTCTTGTTTTAGAAGTAGAGGTGAGCTGGTTATTCAAATCCTGTATTACCAACTCTGCCTTTTTAATTGAGTTGTTATTAGTCATTTGCAAATATCTGTCAAACTTTTTGGTTGAGCCTTACCCCCTGTTTTGACTTCATTATTGAGGCTGAGCCATAGTGGTGTGATTTTCTTTCTGATTCTAGGCAGGGAGGGTGAATAATGGAGGAATAATGAATTGCTGAATTTGAAGACAAAATTTCAGCTAATTTGCTGGTAGTTTCACAAATTAGCTGTGTCAGCCAGAATCTGTGGGGATAACTAGCAATAAATCTTCCAAATCAAAGTAAATCACACAGTTTACTTCCACTCACAAAAATACAAACAAATTCATCAGTGTGCTGTCTGCTCAAGCATTTTTAGCAGAGCTGGTATCTATGATCCATGGCTTCTGTTCTTTCCCTGAAACACTCATGTGTTAGCCCAGCTGTAAGACCTTTCTTAGCTTTCCATTGCATTTTTAAGGCAAAGAAACAAGGAATTAAGAGAATGGCATCTTAAATACATGGTGATGCTTCTCCTGGCATCATGATGTACTTGAGGTCTTTATATTGCCCCACAGGCACATGTTATTTCAGAAGCAAATGAAAAGGCTGATTGTGATCTACACAGCTCACTGCAGTTTGGCCTCAGCTCTCTTGGATGTGAGTTCATCTCCTTGGACACTATCCAGGTGCCTAAGAGCAGTGGGGACTTCTCTGCTAGAACTGGTGGGGAAGTGCTCAGGGCCAGTTTGGATGGGGCCTCGAGCAGCCTGGTCTGGTGGGAGGTGTCCCTGCCCATGGCAGGGGGGTAGAACTGGATGATCTTTGATCTTTGGCATCAAAGATCTATGATCTTTGGCATTGGAAAATTTCCAGCGATGCCTTCTTCCTTTGGTAATGTGCTTCTGTCTTCTGGCCTGCCAACATGTGCAGGGATGTATTCAGTTCTAGGTGCCCAAAGTTTACCAGGAGAACCTGTGGCTGCAGAAAGATGGAGGTGGCTTTATTTCTCAAAGGGGTCACCACGGAGAGCCTCTGGAGCTGGAGGAGCAGCTGAACAGTGAGTTAAACACACTGGCAGCCAAAATATGATCAAAGTTTGTTTCACATAGGACCTCACTGCTATTTCATCAATGTAGAGACCCCCACCATAGACCATGGCCTCAGCCAGTTCCCATCCAGGCATTCCAACATCATACAGGGCTGGGAAGGGGACAGGCTTGTCACCTATGGCAATGAATTTGCTCAAATCCTGCTCTCCATCAGACCCGAGTCGTTAGGTTGGCTTAATTGCAGGTGCTTGTGAGGAAGATCTGGCCTGGAAAACAGAGATCTTTACACAGAAGTCCAGAGCTCTGTTAAAAAATCTCAATAGATTCATTTCTGTAATTATTTTCCTAGATAGCCCAACACAGTAACTGACTTAAACTTGAATTTCACAACTGTCCTGTGATATATGTGTTGAAAGAAGTCTTATCTTTATATTCATGTTGGTGTCCTTAATTGCAATCAATATGGTGAGAAACAATTTGATTCTTGCATATACTGCATTATCTGCTGTAAGAATAAACTACAGTGCCTAAGAATAAACTACAGTGCAGATTATGCAAATGCTGTTCTATAACAGCAGCAGTTACTGCAGTGTCTTCCATGGTATATATCAGTGTACTGTGGCAATTAAACAGCACAGTGAAGCCATAGCAATTACCATTCTAAATTATAATAAGCAATTCAATATACACTACAGGATAAATCATTTCCTTATAGCAAGCACCGTATAGGTGCTTTGGTTTTTATTCTGAAGCCCTTATTACTTGTCATCTGAACACTGTGCCAGATGATTTAGACCACATCCTTGTAGTTCCAATGCATATTTATTATACGACTTTCACAAAGAAATGCTCATAATGATTGTAACTGTGTTAACTTATTATCAGTTTGCAGTGATATCTTTAAAAAAAAAGAAATCAATGGTGTTGTGGGAAGGAAGGGTACCTTTTGACTTTATTTTTCAAAAAACCATCCTCAACTAGACATCTTAATAAAGCTGCCTCCCCATAATTTCAGGGGATTTAATTCAGAATTAAACACATGAACTGCTAAGTTAAGTTCTATTCATTTTTAGGATCAGCTTTCTTTCCAGGTAGTAAACAGATTCCCACTAAAACTTGTGCATGATTTTAATTACAGATAAGTTTCTCTTTAAAGGCCAGAGCATTCATGCTCAGGTTGCTAAGCTGAATTCAATACATCTATATGTTAAAGGTAGCAAGTTAATGTGTAAACAGGGAAAATATTGGAACCAATTGCTGTTAATTTGGTTTTGATCAATTTGCATTGACTGCACTTTACATGCAAATGAGAAGCGTGTTGGATTATCCCAGCTGAAAATAGCTGAGATACTGAACTCTTTTTAAAAATCAAAAAATAGAACAAATAAAACTGGAGCAACAGAAAGTGGAAAGGCCTGAGTTCAAAGTGTTGGGAAGGAAGCAAAGAATTAGTGAATACACATATGTTATTGCAACTCAGTGTGTCACAGATTTATGGAACCATTGTTCAGGGAGTCAAGGAGGCAAATCCTGGGTCCTATTTGGAGCATTATAATTTTTTATGGTGTTAAGGCTACTAAAAATTGATCATTAATATTAAAATAACTTAGAAGACTTTGCATGAACCTGGCAAATATGGAAAAGTGAGTACAATATAAAGACAGACAAAAAGATAAAAGAACAAGTGTAGAAGTTGCCATTTTCAGATCTCAACAGAAAAACGAGATGATCTTTAAGGTCCCTTCTGACTCAAACCATTCTATGATTTGATTTTTCTGTGAGTGTCATCCCACAGAGGTGGACAAAGTATTTTGCATTCATGGCAGTGCAGAAGAATAGGATGAATGGATCGTGAGGTGGTTGTAGGTCCGTGATGCATTTGATCCAGTTCCATGTAATGGTACCCACAAAAATCATTCCACCTGACTTACGATGAATGACATGGGTAGAGAAATATCTATTGGAGCATAAAGGAAAGTGATAGTGAATGTGTGTGACACTGCTGGCTGTAGTGTAGATGAGCACTATGACCCTCAGCACATGGCATGGGTCCTGCCAAGGAAGGCCTTAATCTTATGCTTACATTTAAGGGAGCTATTTACATCCTATCAGCTGCAACAACACTTAAACACACACAAAACCCCTTTCTTGACCAGGAATGCTTTCCTCAAGATTAATGTCTTCTTTAATGATGCAGAAAAGGAAGTAAAATGGGTTGTGAGGAGTTCTGAAAATCAGAAAGGACTTGGATGTACTTATAGGAGACATTAGAAACAAGACAGGAAATGAGCAAATGAGATGCAGTCTTGAAAAATTCATAATGCTTCACTAATCTGGAAGGAAAAGATCCAAAGCTCATAACGAAACAAGAGAAGAAAGCTGGAAAGCAATAATTACTCTGAAGTATGGACAGGAATGATAACATACAACCATGGAATCATCTGATTGGGAAAGACCTTTGATATCATCGAGTCTAACTGTAGCTGCCCACTACTAAACCCTGTCCCTAAGGAGCTCACCTACCCATCTTTTAAACACCTCCAGGTTATTATTTCAGACTTCCATAATGCCACCCACCCACCTGAAAGATGACAGAAGTGTAAAAAGAACATGGTCTCTGATTGCCATCACACTTTTCTTTTCAGTAGCTTCAGGAGGGAGAGAGGGCTCAGTTGTAAGACCAAGACAGTATTACACTGAATGTTGAAGCCGCACCGAATAATCCTGGAACACTTGGCTGAATAAGTTAGAACTGACTTATTTTTTTTGGTCCTCCCTGTATTCTTTGGTTAAAAGTGCTAGTGGATTTTTGTTGTCATTGTCTTTATGTTGTCTGACTGATGGCAGGCTCATAATATTCTGGCTGATTTTCCTGGGCTTGGATTCAGGTGGCACATGCCGATGAAAACTCTATTGATAGCGCTGGGCACTAAATCTCAGTTAGGCAGAAAATAGGCACAGTTCAAGCATTTCAAACTGCAGGATTGGATCATGCCTGTCTGTGTCAACTCTGATATACAGTTTCTATCTCTTTGCAGGAGAGGAGGAATTAATCTCTGTCATTTTGGCCACTCTGCTGGCAAGGCAACTGTTGAGTCTGTGCTGTGATGCAGGTTTTTACCTGCTGACTTTGACCATAACCCTCCATATTCACAAACAAGTCTACAAAGGCTTCTCTTGGGTTATATATGACAGAGTAGTAACTCTTTTGTATGATTGCAATGCTGAGCACTTCCAGAATTGCTTTGAGGTCAAGGCAAAATTACCAGTACTTAGGACAGAAGAGTGCTTGCATAGCTTCAAAAGAATGAAGCACCTGGATCTTACTTGATGGGTCTACGTGGCATTGCACTGGGCTCTGGAGAATTCCTTGAATCTCTTCCAAAGTCCTCATCGTGTTATATTTCTTGGGTGTAATTCTCTCTTATGTTTAGCAGGTTTGCATAAGCTCACAAATAGAGAAGTGCAGAAGCAAAAGAGCTGTCTAGTTGGATCCCAACTTACTCCGCTGCCCAGAAGAAGGGTCTTTGAGTTGGTTGTCCATGCAAGTGTCGATGGGTTATCATCGTGTTCAGTAACCTTCCAAGACTCAGCTGCCAGAGAGGGGTCCAACTTTGGAGTGTAAGTCCTAACTAAATCCTATCGTGTACTGTGAGCTTTCTTACAACGTAAAAAGATGTCCCAGTCATTCTGGAATTCCTTAAGATATAATTTACTCTATCTTTTTTTTCCTGAGAGAGTTATTAAGGTAGATGCTTTGAAAAATCAATGCTGATATAGCCCAGAATGTAAAATCTTTGTAAGCAGTTTCTCTGGTAAATCCTGAATCATGTGGACCTGGAGTTGAGGTCTCTTGGATCTTAGCATTTCTGATTCCTTGCTCATATTTTTGGTCCCAGAACACTTCAGCCTGGACTTGGTAATATCCTAAGGTGGAGAAATTCTCACCATTTTTGTCTACGAGCAATTCTAGATTTTATGCTATAATTTTGTAATGTGTTGTGTTCTTTTGTCCTGGAGCCGCATTCCACCTTGATTTTCTCAACTGGGAAAGGGTTAGGCCTTGCTTGATTTGCTTTTTTTGCTTTAAATCAATTAGATTGTTTTTTCTTTCTGTTTTTACATTTGTTTAGTTTTTTCTTTAATTTTTTCTTATATTCTCTCACACAGATTTCATTTTGATTTCCTGCACAACTATTAAAACAGAATCAGCAGCTGAATCAGCAATTAATGGCTCTATCTCTTTTCCCAGTTCTTGCTGCTTACAGATGCAGTGTGTTGGCTCAACATTTTTTTCCTCCAAAGGCTCCTCTTTGTCAATTGTCATTGTTCCAGAGTTGTTGCTTGGGTTTTTTTAATTGACTTTGCTATTTTTGGGTGCAGTTTTCCTTTACACAAAGACCTTCTTACAATGACTGTAGTTTAAAGGGGGCTTTATTTATTATTACTTTATTTCTAGGTGGGCTGGGGGAGTGGGTTGTCTTATATTGCCAGTGTCATTTAAAATATCAATAGTATAAAGCAGAATAAGGTCCTTTAATTTTTAGTGACATTTATTATATTTTCGAATACATTATCCCTTTGGTGAAACTCCTGTTCCATTGATAGAATGTCTTGTTATTTCTTCCCCCCTCCCATAAAAGTTTACTTACAATAATTTTGCAAACCTAACCACAAAATATAGGTGCCAGGCCTTGAAGATCTTTTCTAGTTTTGGTTTTATTTTTTTTTAACAGTACATCCACTGTAGGTATGTGATTTTTCAATGGTAAATGAAAATGCCAGGAACTTACTATATGTTACCACAGCCTTGTGTATAATAACTTTAAATCTCATTATGATCATCTCATTTTACAGCATGCTTTGGTCCTACGATCCATATATCAAGAAAATAGCATGCTGGTTACTATCCTTGGACATAAAGATTTCAGAGCAAATGCAGCAGTCTTACACATAAGAGAAAAGGCAGCAAAGAACAACTGTTTAAGCACTGGGTCATCCACTGGGGCTCCTTGGCTTTCTGTGCAATGAGTGATTTGAATATATTTACACTGAATTGTTTTTGCAAGGCTTTACCTGAGGTTGTACAAGGGAAGAAGAAGGAGAGAAGAAGAAGAAAAAGGAGACACCTGAAGAAATTGCAACCTCTGTAAGGATTGATATAATCTCTGGGGTCTGGATTTGCTTTAGCATGTTCCTGGTTTTACACAATGCAGTAGCCCCTCCACATGAATTCAGTTCTGTGGGTGAGATTAAATATGGTGTAAGATACAGATAAAGCATTAGAGGTATGGAAGGTCACTTGTGATACTTATTCTCCATAAGCCTTTTAGATTTGTACGTGCCTTATGGCCTTGACTCTTTCTTCATCCCTTAAATTTTTGAGCTGATAAAGGAATGAATTACACAACTATGCAAAAGTCCTACTTCAGTTTCAGACTCCCCGGTACGCAAACCTCTAGATACGTATCTACTGTTGTTCCACAGGGAAATACACTCCAACCACTCAGGACTCTTCAATACACTAGGATTTATCTGCTCCATGAATTGACAACAGGATAGTTTCCTCATGTAGAAAACCATTGTGGACTCAGGGAGTTTTGCCTGCTTTAGTAGGCAGAACCAGCACAGCATCATGAAGGGCTGCTCTGAAGCACCTGGATAGTTTTCTATGCATAAAATTAACATTGGCAAAAGTGGGGAAAAAGATTAACCAGTATGAACTTCAACCTACAATGCCTTCTTGAGGTTTATCAGTGCAGCAGGTTTGTGTATTTTAATGTGGTTGCAAACCTCAGGTTGGTGCTAGAGATTGTGTTGAATAAATAATTCATCATCTCTTTCTCATTTAACTTATTTGATTCTGTGCAGACTGGGCATGACTATACAGCTGAGACTGGGCATAACTACACAGCTGGTGAAAAAGTCTCTGATTCAAAAATTGGGAAAGCTTTGTGAAAGAAAAGAGAATACAATGTTTAGGACAAATCCAGGAAAATCAGCTTCTTTCCCTGAGCTTCAAACACTCAGCCTTTAAATTTGTTTAGATCAGAAATCAAAGTTTCATTTATATTTCCAAATTTAGACTTTGTAAAAATAAGTACTTAAATCCTTGAAGCAGATCAAAATGTTTTGGGGTTTAGAGGCTTTTCTGCTCTCAATTTTAAATAGAAACAGATATTTTTACATTTGAAAAACCCTCTTGCAGTATCAGCAGTTCAAACATTCCAGCACTGCGTGTTTGAAAGTGAAATGATCAGCAAAACGAAAGCTGGTGATATGGATGTTTTTTTCTTTGCCAAAACTCAGGCACTTGCTTGAGGCAGCAAAGAGATTTGAGAGAATACAGTGCTGCATATTGACTTTTCATTATTCAAAACCAAATTATTTAAATTTTGTCTCTCTTAAAATAAAACTATCAGTATAGAGCATCTTTTATGAATTTATTCCCAATTATGAAGAATAACTTAAGGGCTGTGGTCCAGAATAAAGGAATCCAGCACTGCTTTCTTAGGTGCTGCTCTAACGTTGTCACCAACTTTGATTGTGGCTTCCAAAATGAACTGTTCCTTCCATGCTGCAGGCAAGCATTTGGTGCAGAAGGAATGTTTTTTTCCCTTAAAGACAGGCTGTTTGAAACTTTTTGTATTGGGCTTGTTACCCCATCACAGTTTCATTCAGTTAAAAATCTCAGTTACATAATATAAGTAAGGGGACAGGTATGGTTGGACTCTTTGGTCTCAGAGGTCTTTTCCAACCAGATGATTCTATGTTTCTCTAGGGAGTATTGCTGGGAAAGCTGCATGAAACAGTCAAAGCAAAAAGCAAAGTCAACACCTTGGTGAGACTTCCCAGATGAGGGTGTGATTGCAAATTGAAAATTGACTGTGTCTCTGGAGGTAGGCATTCTCAAAACACTCCAAGGTAAACCTAGGTGAGTCATACTCTTGTGTTCAACCCTGAGAAATGTGCCATTCCTGGAGGTTCAAACATGGAATCTGGAAAGAGTCACGAGAGATAATTTTAGACAAATCATTACAGTTAAAAGTTACTAAGCACAGTTTGTGAATGAAGGTCACTGTTGTAGTTCTCCTGCCAGTGTGGAGCAGCTGTGTCAGGGGGAGGGGTTTGTGGAGAAAGACACCTCCCGTCATGAGACAAATATTTGAACGTCACTTGCTTAAGAAGTCTTATCGTAGATGGAATGAGCTGCCCTCACAAAGCTTCCTTTCTCCTTCCCATGCAAAATGCTAGATTTGCCTGGATTAGATGCTTGACTGTTGACAGTGGGCAGGCCATGTGTCTGGAGCAGTTACTCTGCCAGCAGTCACAGATAATACATAGCGTATGAAGAGTGAAAAGCATTCCTACAGCTGTGAATGCAGAAAAAGGATTATTTCATATCCTTTGATGAAAGAACAGCTTTTGCAAGGAAAAAAAAAAAGATGTTAACTTATCTCTGTATCTCCCAGAGCTTCATCAACAATGACCTCAAAGGAGATTGTGGATTGTGGCGAGGTGAGTGTTGGTCTCTTTTCCCAAGTGACAGGTGATAGGACAAGAGGAAATGGCCTCAGGTTGCACCAGGGCAGGTTTAGACTGGGTATTGGGAAAAATCTCTTCACTGAAAGGGTTCTCAGGCACTGGCACAGCTGCCCAGGGAGGTGATTGAGTCCTCATCCCTGGAGGTGTTTAAAAGACAGGTTGAAGGGCTTCTCATGGACATGGTTTAGTAGTGGACAGGTACGGTTGGACTTGATGATCTCAAACACCTTTTCCAACCAGATGATTCTATGATTTTATGATTTAAAAGCTGACGCTTCAGCCCATTGCGCCTGGGGATGATTTGTACAAAATGGTCCCAACCTCAACTCATCTGTCTCATTTCATTGCTTGTCTGCTGGAGAACATGTGGTGAACCAGGACAGCAAAATGACCCCCAGTTTATGCTGTGTCTCTTTTGGTGTCCCAGAGGAACCAGCTTTAGCATTTCACAAAATCCGTGTAGCAGCTCATTGCATGAAGCAGAAACACTGAGATCAATTTTAGAATATAATGGTGAGGTTTAAATGTTCTCAAAATACCATTAAATGGTTATTTTCTCCTAATACTCTAGAAAAAAATGTAGACTTGAACACTGTTATTCATTTATGTGGTGAAACTGACAACAATAATCCATTGAGGGATACGTCCATGCCAAATCCTTTTGTAGGGAGTTTTCACTTTCTTTTCCAATTACACATTTTCAATCTTCTAATATATTAAGAAAATCTTAGATTCCTGAATAGGTGTCTGCACAGCATGTGGTCTTGACAGAGTTAAGGACAACAACTGCTGTTTTTAAAATGGTATGGTTTGTAAATTGTTAGATTAACCCCCATTTTAATACAATTTTTTTTTGCACATATTGGTTTGATAGTTCACAATAACCTGTAAATGTTAAATTAAGCTGAGCTATTTGGTTTTGTCCTGGCATAATTTCACAAAGTATAAAACCATTTCTGTAACAGCATGGGGCTAATGCACTGGAATATCTTTCCATGTAGACCCAGAAAAAGGCAAATCGGGAAAGAAATCCGTGAAGATTTTTGTAATGGAATGAGCTTAAAAGTAAAATTTCATGCTAAGCAATTTGCACCATATTTTTCAGTGGTGTGCTGTAATTGTAAATGAAATTTGTTTTCAAGTCTTTTGAGTCATTTATTGTGCTCATCACAACACACAATCGGAGTGTTCTCACACGGATATAGATACCCATGCTCATAAACATATCCCATTGTGACACTTTATGTATATTTTATTCTCTGCAGCAAGAAAGTGAAATTAAAAAAAACTTGATCCTGAAAAGATAGTGATGTTGTGGAGGAACTTCAGAACTTCAGCAACTCTGGTCTTCTTGCCCTAGGCCAGTCTTATTGGTTTTGTCTTCTCTTCAGAATTATTTTCCTGTGTACAAGACTGAAACAACTTTGGCTGGTGGCATTCCTCAGGAGGCCTTTTACTTCTCAAATATTAGGTTTTGACTCCCATTTCAGGAATATCTTGCAGGTAAGAATAATTCACCAATGCTGGTTTTATGCAATCAGGGGTAGTGTTTATATTCTCAATGAATGTGGCAGAATTAAGGGCCACAAAGACGATCAAAGGATGGGGAAGCCTGCAGTATGAAGAATGGCTGAGAGAATGGGGTTTGTTTACCCTTGAGGAAAGAAGGCTTATGGGAAACCTTATCACCATGTTCCAGTATTTAAAAGGTGGCTACAAAGAAGAAGGAGACTCCCTCTTTACAAGGAGTCACATGGAGTAAGGCAAGGAGTAATGGGTACAAGTTACTACTGGGAAGGTTCTGATGGGACACATGAGGAAAATTTTTCACAATGAGAACAATCAGACATTGGAAAAATCTCCCCAGGGAAACGGTGGATTCCGGAACTTTGGACACTTTTAAGATTCAGCTGGACAGGGGGCTGGGCCATCTTCTCTAGGCTGTGCTTTTGCCAAGGAAGGTTTGACCAGATGATTGAAGAGGTCCCTTCCTGGACCTGGTATTCTGTGATTCTATGATTCTACGAATACATTTTTTTCAGTTGAGTAATGCATCAGGGAATCTCACTGCTACCTTCATCTTCAGGTAAACTCAACCTTACACCTAAAGGCAGACATGGTCCTATTCAAACTTCAGAAAATTCAGTGCAGCTCCTGTATTATTATTTTATTATTATTATTATTGGCATTGCATGCGCGCAGCTTCAATTCAATCAGCTGTGAAACAATAACAGGGGATACAAAAGGGGAACGTGGTTGAGAGCAGAAACTCTCTGATGTTGCTGGAGGAGGTCTGAGGTTGTCCCAAACACAATAGGAAATTTTCTTTACCAGGAATAGGATTTAGGGGTTTCATCACTGAGAAGTGCACAGCCAGATAACGTCAACTGAGGATATGTTTGTGGCTAACTTTCTCTTTAAACACTATAGACTTTGCGTTCATTGCTGTCCCAGAAGGACACATTAGAGGAACATTGATATCAAGGACTCTCCAGGCTTGCTGACCAGGGTTTGGTGAAGTCTAGTGACTAAGAGCAACCGGGCTGGAGAACAAGGCCTACAAGAAGTGGCTGAGGGAACTGGGGCTGTTTAACTTGGAGAACAGGGGGCTGAGGGGAGACCTCATCACTGTCTATGGCTGCCTGAAAGGAGGCTGTGGTGAGGTGGGTGTTGGGCTCTTCTCCCAAGTGACAAGTGATAGGATGAGAGGAAATGGCCTCAAGTTGTGTCAGGGAATGTTCAGATTAAACATCAGGAAAAATGTCTTCACTGAAAGGGTTCTCAGGCCCTGGCACAGCTGCCCAGGGAGGTGGTTGAGTCCCCATCCCTGGAGGTGTTTAAAAGATGGGTAGATGAGCTTCTTAGGGACAGGGTTTAGAAAGGGGACAGGTATGGTTGGACTCTATGATCTCAAAAGTCTTTTCCAACCAGATGATTCTCTGATTCTATGACTGGGAACTAATGTTAGTGGAATTCAGTATAAGATATCCTAGCTGTGCAGAGTTAAATGCAAAATAAATCAGTATGGGATCAGCGTGGCTGCTGCGTCTTGAGATTAGAAAGGTGTTTTCAACTGGATATTTAGTCCTTTGGCCCCTGTGCATGCAGAAGCAGCAAACTAGGTCGTGCAATTTCCGTGGTTCCTCTTGGTCCTGGTGCTGATTGATTGACCCTGGACTCGATCACAAGTCTTTCAGTTCTCCAGTGAGATCGTACTGGTTTATCAGATTCACACAGAGCCAGCTGTGACCTCATTGATGAATTTGCTCAATGCACAGCTTAATCTCTCTGGTGGTTTCTCTATCTTCTAAAGCACCTGAGAGTGATTGTTGAAGGAAACATGACACAAAGCAGACAGACCAGCACTCTCAGGTGGCACAGGTGATTGTGTCGAGCGTTTGGCTGGAGCCACTGTAGCCGAGAAATTTCCTTGCAGTCCTAATTGGAAGGAATAAGTGAAGATCATGCTTTCTTTGCAGCATGGGGAGTGATTTGGCCACTGGACCTATCAATTTTTGGGCTCTTCTCTGGGTTCCTGCTTGTCTTATGCATTCTTGTTTTTGAGGAATAGAGGCAGAAGTGACAGGATATCTGAATGACACTTAATTGCCTGGGAAATGCAGGAGAGATTAGATGATCTAGAAATCACTTATCTCCCAAACTTCTATGAAGTTCATCAGAAAATTCCTTATTTTCCACAGCATGCTGGCCACCTGTCAGAGTGAAGGATGGAGTGGCATTCTCTGGGTTTGACTAGAACTTGCAGATCTATTAAAATTTTATGTCATGTGTTAAATCATCATTTTTTTAGTAGTAGGAGCAGATCACGAAATACTGTATTTTCCCATGCCGTGGAACATGTTTGACTACTGATGTACTTAGTTTAAGGAAGCATGGTGAAGACAGTTGCACAATATGCTAGAGGAAACCTTGATCCAGCAGATGCTATGAAAATGTAATTTATTCTGTGTCTTAGTACCACTGAGAGACTGACCCAGTGCCAATTCAAGACCACATGAGTTTTCGAATGAGCATAGGAGACCAGGAGGTGAAAGTGTTGGACCCTGTCCTGGACCTGCTGCTTTGCTAGAGATTGATGAGGAAACAGCTATTATTGTCTCATTGGCAAATTCTAATGCCAGCAGCTAGTTCTGGGGTGTGTTCTGCACTGAGAATGTGGTTGGAAAGCAATCTGGGGTGCACTGGGGCAACACGATGATATTTTTCCTTCGAATGACACAGCCCACCGGTTTGCTCATCAGTAAACTCATTAATTGGACATATTTGAGAATGTAATCACAAAAATGTTTGAGCTTTATGAGTTCTCCTCATGCCCTTTTTTTTTCTTCAAACTGCCATCATCAGTGATTTGGAAGTGTAGAAAATAGTATTATAAGGGAACAGATGCGAACAAAAGGGGTGAAATTGAATGTATTAGTATTCAGCAGTCTGCTTTTGATTACCTCTGACTGGAAAATATTTGGAAGCCACCAGGGTCCCCTCAAGTGTTATGATTTCGTAAATTCAGCCCTCGTGTGTCGGGATCCAGGCTCCCTTATTGAAATTGAATTGATATTTTGTAAACTTCATTTGTGAATAATGTGATCTGACAGGGACAAATGCGAGGGAGAATTGTTTTCAAACCTTCTCCAAATGAAACTTATTATTGGGTAAATACGGATTTCTTTGTCTCTTTTCCTCTCTTTCTATCCTGAGCGTCTTCACGGCCTGAATATGTATCAACTTTTCCAAGGTAATTGAATTGATTCAATCATGTGTGGGCAACAGAAATGGGCAATGGAATATATTCCTGATGGGGAAAAATTGAAAAGTGGAGGGATTTCTACTCAGGCACAGGGCTGGAAGGGTCACAGTGCTGTCAGAGGAGAGAGACACGCAGGAGCCTCTTTCTGATTATCTCAGCTTTGGCCATTCTCTCCCTCAATAATCGCCCTCTGATATAACGCCGGCTTTCCAATTTTGCTGGCCAGCACCAGGCCTCAGATGTGTTACATATTAATTTCCCTTTGCAGAAAATTTGCCAAGCTTTAGCTCAAATTCAGTTAGTCGGATTGATGAAAGTGGCAAAAGGATACGACATTTACTGATTCTCCCTTTTCACCTTTGATTAGCTCAACCTGTGAATTATTCCTGCCCTGTCAGTGTGCCATTAAACGAGCTGGGGCCAAGGTTGCAAGTTCATACTTTCTGATGTAACCGAGAGAAAGTACGTTGAGCCATGATTTGTCTGACAGAGACCTAGGATCGTTTCAATGCTCTGTTGCCATTATTTTAAGAGATCAGCCCTTGGTGAAATAAAGAAACCAAAATAAAACTCAATTCTCCTCCTCGTAATCTTCATTTCTAGCTATATCTCTGGCACCTGCTCATTCCCAGTGGTTCTGGACTGGAAGAACTCCTTGTCTTTGCTCCAAATAATCAGGAAAAGTCTATCTCTCCCTCTCCTGATTGATACTTTTAAACTAAATATTTTTAGTCTGCAGTGTTTGTATCCCATACGGATCGCTGTCACAGGCTGGAATCTGTGCAGTCAACTCCCTTTCCCCTTTTTGTTTGCACTCTGCCAACAATTTGCAGCTCTGATCGCTCCTGGAAATGCCAGCGCCTGTTGTTGCCTAGTGCTGGAGCATTTCACTCTACCAGTGAGGTGTAAGGGAGAAAGCTTGATTTCCTACACCTTCCTCTGTTACAGCACTGCTCTGAAAAATTGTGCCCAGGTTTGGAATTTTTTTCCCTTTATAAGAATCTTAACTTGTTCATTATAATGTTGGTTGTTGCTTTTTTCTTTATTTAAATGTCCCAATGGAAACTTTAATGTTTTTACTGCAGCTTGTTTGGATGATTACCAGGAAGTTTGTCAGTTTTGATTGTCAATTTGGGCAATGGGCATTTAAAAGACATTTTTCATATTGATGTTGGGCACGTATAGTCGCGTTTCAAAATGCCAGATGTGCTTCAATCCATGTAGCAATGGTGGCCGTGGCTCTGAGCAAAGGGGGAAGATATGGGTTAGACTGGAAGGAGTCAATAAGTGAATAACATTTGCCCATATGTTCCCCTGCAAAAAATGCACCAAAATACTTTGCTCTCTGGGTCATGTAGTAAGGCAATACGGTCCATCAGCTGGCAAACCCATCTAGTTCTGTCCTCATGCTGTTAGGAGCTCATGGAAAGCACCTCAATCCAGTCATCATGGGGTTTGGATGCTCTCAGGATCTGAAACAGTGGTGAGAACCAGTGACAGTGTCTGCTGTTGTTAGCTGACCTTTGCATGATAATTCTGGGAAAACATTATCAAACAGAGGAGAGATGTGGGTTTGGTCCAATTTCATGCGTAACACAATAGCATTTTTACCAGAAATACTTTCCAAGAGGTTTATCAGGAAACTATTCCCACTTTATTCTTTCTAATGAACTGCTTTCCTGAATATACCAAAGGGCACAATTTGGACCATATCTTTCATTATGCAGTACATAGATGCCATTTTCAAAATATGCAGTTCAAAGCATCAATCATAAACCTGAAAGTCTAGTTTTAAACTGTTTCCCTGTCTAGGAAAACTGGGGGTTGTTGAGAACTACAGCCTTGTCTGCCTCAGTCTTTCCTTTGTAATATCCATCAGCTGTTGAGTAGAAACAATTGTTGAAAGTAGAGAGCAGTGAGGAGAGGAATTGGTGTGCTGAACTCTCTGGGAAGGGCTTCCAGCTGACATGCAGCAAAGATTGCTCACGGCTCCTCCATCACTCAGTGAAGACAATTGCGTTGCTGTAATTTTCCACATCCAAACAAGGCCTCCCCAGGTCAATGGCCCGGATGTACAAAATCGCCAAGACAAAGCACAAAACACCTTGCAATAAGCTGTGTGACTGAAACTGTGATGCAGACATACTCCTAAAAGCCATTCCTTGTAGAAAGTCACCTTTGGAAAGTGCTAAAATCACTGACCATTAATAATGAGGCCTACATTGCAAATTAGGTTATTTTAAATCCATCAAACAACTTTCCCAATCAAAAAAAAAATGATATGTAGTCATGGTAGTGTTTTCTATCTTTATATAAGTTATTAATTTATATACTTAAAAAAAATTGAGTCTGCTCATAGGAACACTTTATATTCTCTCAGCCTTAAAAGTGCTCTAGCTATGGCCTGCTAACTCTTATGGCCATGAAGAATGCACGTCTTGGTTATAAATGGTATCCACTTTAGCTTCATAGCTTAGAGCTGAATAAACACAGAATCACTGAATTGTACTCAATGGCTCTATTTATACTGTATTTTGTTAGCATCTGACATAAATCAAGCGTGATTTGATTGACTATACCCAAAGTAGAGCTGGAATAAAATAATGAGGGTGTTTGTTAGCTGAGCTGCCAGTCTTTAGTAGTAATGACATTTAACGTAAGAGGTAGCAGGTAGGTTAAAATGTGCTTTTTATTTGTTGTACATACATTTTATAACAGAAAGATGTAGTAAGGCCCCGGGTGCAATTTTTCACACTGCCCCTCTAGATAGGAAGCTAATTAAAAACAAGGCAAAAAACTGATCGTGAATGAATGCATTGGCCATTGTTTAGTGTTATACAAAACTGTACAAAAAAGATCATTAAATTCCATTCATCACTTTGGCTTTAAATTGATGCAAAAGGCTGGTACTTCTGTGCATAAGGTAGAGGCTGAGTAGGAGGGGTATTAAATCAGTTTGAGAGTCTTGGGAAAGAAAACATTTAGCAAGAGAAACAATAAAGAGCAGAATATGATAACACTGCTGTAAGGAGTGTTGGCTCGTTTGTTTTGAATGCAATTCTGAAAGGGCAAGATGGAGGCAATATAAATATTAATCCTAAAATCCAGAGGGTTTGAAATTTTCAGTGGAGGTACTTGGTGTCACTGCAATAACCAAATGCATTTTTATCATCTTCAAGTTTAAAAGTCCGTTTTAAAGAAGTAGGGTGGCATGAATTTTAGAACTAATGACTTACAAAATTGTAAAACACTTTTAAAGGGTACTTTAGGCCAGAGCTTTATGTTTTAGATTTTGAGTGGCTACTAATTTTTTCTTTTTAACGTATTACGCTTCTCTTTTGAAGTCTTCTCCATGTATTGGATAGAACAGTTGAACAGTCTGAGCAAGTGCACTTGGTTACTAATTAACTGATTTGCGTAAAGCTATTTTCTACAGGCATGGAGAGGATATAATCATTATGGTCATAAAAATTGACTTCTGTTTGTTACACTCGCTTCTACTGGAGTCATAAAAATTATTCTTGGCTCTCATGTGTGCATGTAGCTACAAACTGCTAATAACGCTGCCACTTGCACTTTGTCATAAAACACTAATTACTTATTGACCAGGCCACAGAATTTTGGCAAAAATATATCTAATACAAATAATTTAGTCTGGAAACCATCCCACCTCAGAGTGTGGTTCACACCCTGCAAAGAAGTCCCCTGGCCCAGGTCTGTATCCCACATCGGTGTCCGGGTCACTGAGGGGACTGTTTGCACAGGTTCGTACTTGAGCTTCTGTTGCAGGGTCAGGGCAATCCCTGGGTAACCATGATTTCCTTGAGCCTCAGTACAGCCCTGCAGAGGAGACAACAGACCTACCAAGGGATTTGGAGTCAACCAGCCAACAGTCAACCAGGATCCATGTTCCTCCCTCTGAACTTCATCTTGTATTATTAAATGTTGTCTACGGCCCTAACCAAGACCTCAGTGCAAAGGTTCTGGAAAAGACAGGAAATTTCAAGGGGATGAGCTGGTATTGGGAACTGCAGTGCCAGTGATTTACTGGACAGCATTTTAGTTTCTGCTGTATCCCCAGCAAAACCTATTTGTCTCCTGAAAAACGAAAGTCCTTCCCCAGCAATACAAGCAAAGATGAAAGGCAAGATAATGAAAAGGAGGAGAGAAAAGAGGAAGGACAATGAAACTCTCGAAACACCAACATGGCCATGTGTGCTGCCTTGTGCCTGTGTGTGCTTATCACCCTTGTGCTGGCACTGGGGCTGGCAAATGTGTTTGCAGGGGAGCTTCGTTGTAGCAGGAGCACAAATGGGTCTGTGTGCTAATGAGTTCCATTAGCACGGGAAGAAATCACAGAATCATAGAATCCTCTGGTTGGAAAAGACCTCTTGAGATCATCAGTCCAACCGTACCTGCCCCCTACTAAATCAGATCCCTGAGAAACTCATCAACCTGTCTCCACCACCTCCCTGGGCAGCTGTGCCAGGGCCTGAGAACCCTTTCAGTGAAGACATTTTTCCTAATAATCAAGCCATAGAATCATCTGGTTGGAAATGACTTTTGAGATCATCGAGTCCAACCAAAAAATGCAATCAGAAATTCTCATTCAAATAAACTAAAAACACTCACTGGCAGTCCTGCTGTTCTGAAATTGTGGTGGAAATCATCATCCTTGTCCAGAAGTCAGTGTAAAGCCTTACACCCAGGTTGGACCCTGTTGGAGATATTGAGTATCTGAACTTCTCTGGTTCACCGTGATGAAGAGCAGCCCCTGTGCAGAGTTCTGGGGCAATCAGACTGCCTCAAAGTTTGGAGGGCAGGATCCATTTCAGTAAGTAAATAACTGAGTTTTGAGATGATCTAAGGAGTCAGCTGCCTGAGGAAATTGTGACCAATATTCAAAGATGGGTCTGACTCCATCAGAGGCAAAGATTCCCCCAGCTTTTGGGAAGCAGTGCAAGGAGAGCAGCTTTGGGCTCTTCTGTTCTGTTGCTTCTACAGCTGCTCTGCTCTGTCCTGTTTGTTTCTCTAAGGTCTATGTTTTCACATCAGAATTCTGATTTGGAGGTGCTGATCTTTTTTTTTCTAATTTTCAGCTGCATTTAGAAAACTTGGTTTTTAGCCCAGCTTCCTGTTCTCCTAAAATCCATCCTCTATTAAGATGTGCTAGGTTAGATATCAATGCTTTTTAAGCTTTCTGACTTCAGATGGGGTCCTAAAGTGCTTTTGAAATTCAGTGCACCCTAGACTAAGATTTATATGTACCAGCAGCTGCTGTTTAAAAAATGGATTAGATTTCATTTAAGACACAATTTGCAAAGCATTGTAGAGTTATATATGTCTACATTTTATTGAGAATTGGAAATCTTCTCCTTTAGGTAGTTTTGAAAATCTCAGCCTAAACTTTGTTTAGAATTAGTTGGTAATTCCTTCAAGGAAACCTCTCCATCATATTTTACAGGGTAAAACTCTTCACTCAGAGCTGTGTGGAAGAATTCATCATTGATATTATGTTCTCCCCAGCTGCATGCAAAGCAGAACTCTTTCTCTTTGCTTTATTTTCTCTGTTCTCTCTATTTCTTTTGCAGTGCATTTACCTCAGTGGCTATTACCATGGTGTTCAAGTCAATAGAATGTCCAGTGTCCTGTGTAATATAGTCCTAATTTTTTCACCCACAGGCTTTGATTTTGTTCTGGACACAAACCCACACTTAATAATTAAAATCCTCATACTTTTTGCACAAGTTCTCTGTTTTCCTTTCTGATGAATTCAGGCACTGTGAATTGTTCCCTGAAGCCAAATCTATACTTTTTATTGTTATGTGAATATTCTGCTCATACCAGATATTACACTTTTACTTCCTATTCAATAACTATCCACGGCATCAGCTCAGCAATGGGTATTAGTCTGTCAGAACACTAATTTATGATGAGAATAGTGTAATATCAATAGGCTTATGGATTGGGAATGTGTAAATATGAAGTTGAAGCAGTGGCTCTTCTGTGAGTTAAATTCTGTCTAAACAAACATTCCCTTCCAAAATTTAGTAAATGTGTTTCTTCTCTTGCTTCAAAGCTGATTTGAAATGTGAGATTTATGAACTTAGAACACCCTTTGAATTTTTTTCTCATGCATTTCGTGACAATATATAAGCCATCAGGTTGTTAAGGATGAGAATACATTTCAGTTTCTTCTCTGGGATACAGCTCAATGTTAACTTTCTGGTCTGCTGTCTTACTGAACAATGCCTGTTCCACTGACAGTTCATTTAGATATTGTCATGGTGTTGGAAGCTTTAAAGGGGTTAATGAGGTATTTATTCCATTATTGTTATTGGAAATTACAGTGTCTAGAACACTTACACAAGAAGATTAAAGATAGATGCTTTAGACCACTTTCTATAGTCTGATAGGCCATTATTTTCTGGTTCATAACACAAAATAGTACTTTTCATCAAGGAGCTCATATTCTCTAGATGATTCAAAAATTCACAGACCAAAACCAATGTGAAGTGTTAAGTTCCTAATACTTTTTTAACCCCAAACAAGTTATAATGCAAATGTTTTAATCAAACTACATGCAATTGTCACACATTTCTTTCTGTGAAGTCTGACAATGAGAAGAGTTCCTTGAGAAACTGGATTAGAGCTCTCCTAGTTTAGCTTCTACTTAAGAGCTTAGTAGATATCACAGGTTCTGCCTGCTGCTTCCAATCGTTTGTGTGACTTTGCACAGGATTTTAAACTTCCTTGCTTCCCTAATTTTCAATGGGAAGACATTGAGAGTAGTTTTGCTGTTTTAAAGTGGTTTCTTGATGAGCAACCATTTCACACTGGAAGGCCAGCAAGTGTTGTCCATTGCTTGTGTGGTGTGTTTGAGGTATTTGGGATCCTGTCCTTGTGTGCCTCGTTATTAGCAGAAAGTACTAGATGTAGATTTCCAATCCTGAGAGCCAGGAAACCACCAAACAGCCCTTCAGGCTGGTCTGGTTCTGCAGTGTGGTGGTGGAGCAGCTAGAGACCTGTAAGGGCTTTCTTGAGAGCTTGTGAAGCTTCACAGTATCTTCCTTGCTCTCCTGGTATATACTGTAAAATAAATGATGCAACCACTTGTTTCGCTGCATGACCGGTGGCTCCTGTTAACTAGAGCACACGTCCAACAGCAGCTGAAGAGAGAGACACCTGAGGAGAAGCACATCTCCATCCTTGCAGATAATCAAGAGCCATATGGGTATGCTTCTGGGCAACCTGCTCTAGGTGATCCTGCCTGAACTGGTGACCCTTCTTGAGCTGCTTCACCCTGCTTGGGAAACGGAGTTGGACAGGATCACCTCTAGAGGTCCCTTCCAACCTCACCCATTCTGTGATTCCTTGAAGTGTCCCTGAAGGCTCACCCCTGGGTGCACGGGGTGGGCAGGATGCTCACCAGGATTCTCAGGGCTTCTCCCTGCAGGTCTTTTCTGAGGGCAGCCCCTCTGTATGAAGCCCAGCTCTGTTGAGAAGCACGTGGCTCATCTCCTGACACTCTTTGTTATGAAGCAGAGAGCATGGCAGTGTTTAATCCCTTACCCTGCTTTTGTCTGCCTGTGTTTAAGGGTCTCGTGGTCCATAGTAGAAGTTGTCCTTACTGCACCTCCCCAGATGCAGCACCTGAGTGTCACCCAGGATGTCTCTGACTGAGCCCGTGGGTGGCTCTAGGACACCTGACGCTTGGTTTGGTGTCTTCCCCTCTAAAGCATCCCTAGCATTTTCTTCCTACATACTCACCTGCAACATCCTGCTGGCAATTACAAATCCCAGCCTGTTAGAAAGAAACTTTGGTGCATCAGACATTAGAAAAGGAGAGATTCAGGTAACATTTAGTTTGCTTACAGTAATCCTTGAGTAAGACAGCAAGATAACAGGCAGCAACACAATACAGAGCCAAGATGTCCTGGGGGATATGCATGGAGAATAAAATAACGTCGCTGTAACAGGAATGAGTTTTATTTTCACGCAGCAGTACGACGCATAACCAGATGCATTCTCACAAAATAACATCTTCAATATTATTTTGGAAAAACAGAACCTGAGCTGAGAAAGTTTGTGCATAAAACAGAACAAGCCCAAACCATTTCTGGATTTGGGGGTTAGGTTTTTTTTCCATTTATGAAGTGGAGATAGGTTATAAATCAGGGATGCTCAGAGATGATGCACAGCTAGCAATATCAGTTTCTACTGGCCAGTACATCTGTGTGACTATTTCATCTTCCATGGTAACTTAAACACAAGAAAAAAGCCTTTACAGTTCAGGGCACTGCTGGCTGGTCAGAGATTGAGTGGGTTTGTAATAATTCATAGACCTTTCACTTTCATTTTTCTAGTGCTGAGGAATTACATTCTGCTATTAAAATGGCTCTGTGAATTACCTGGTGGAGTGTATGTTCTACCTGCTCAAACAGATAAATAGAGCACTGTGGAGAGCAGGGAGCTCTTAATAGCAGATATTCTAAAGAATCCAGATGGCTTGAAAGAAAATAGTGTCGTGTTTCCTCTTTGTTGGTTGTTTTTCAGGTAGGATCCATGAGAAGACATAGGCTAGCAGGGACTACTCATCTTCGTGGGCATTAGGCACGTGGGTTTTTCCTTTTGTGCTAGTTGAGGACCTTGCAGTGGAGCATGAATCTGAAATCTTGAAGTGGCTGTGAGGCTGGATAAAGCGTTGGGCATTGCTGCCAGATCTGTGTGTGAGAGGCCTGAGAATGTCCTGGGCAGACACTCAGCAGCACCAAAGGGCAGAGTCTGGAAGCAGTTGAGGTGAGGATAGGATCTACTCAGTTGTTCACTGGAATCAGTTTGCACACCCCTGGCCACAGTGATGGTATTTGGAGTTCGAGCAGCCCTGATGTGGCGAGATTGGTAAAGGTCACGAGAAATTCTGGTTCTCCTTCCTTTCCAGACTCTGAACTCTGTGTAACAATTTTCCCTTTTTATCTTCAGAATTTATTGATTTCTCTGCTTGGCTGGCAGGAGCCTGGAGGAGAAAATGACTGTTTCTGTTGGGATTTTCATTCTTAATAATGGACAACCCTTGTTTAAGGCTTAGACTTCCAGCTATAATAGAAATGCTTCCATTAAAGAGAACTGGAAGAACTGAGTCTGGAGAAGTTTCTGGGAGGAGGTGATGTGTGTCTGTTGGTTTCCATAGAACTATAGAACGTTCTAAGTGGAAGGGACCCACAGGGACCACCCAGTCCAGCTCCTGTCCCTCCTCAGGACACTCCCAACACTCACCCCGTGGGGCTGAGGGCAGTGTCCAAATGCTTCTGGAATGCTGGCACAGTGGGTGCTGGGACTGCTTCCCTGGGGAGCTGTTCCAGTGCCTCAGCCACCCCTGGGGGAAGAACCTCTTCCCAATATCCAATCTCCCCCTGCCCTGGCACATCTTCCTGCCATTCCCTTGGGTCCAAACAGAAGAGGTCAGTGCCTGCTCCTCCTCCCCCCCTTGTGAGGAAGCTGTAGACTGTGATGAGGTCTCCCCTCAGTCTCCTCCAGGCTGAACAGACCAAGTGACTTCAGCTGTTCCTCACATGGCTTCCTCTCTAAATCCTTCACCACTTTTGTGGGCTTTGACTGGTTTTCTTGTATGTGATTGCAGCAAACTGTAGACCCAGTACCTGAGTCTCTGAATTAACGAGAATGCTGGAGACTCAACAACCAGTAGGAAAAAAATCAACTTTTTGTTGAACTTTTGGGCTATTTACCGAAAAATATAGTGGCTCTTATTCCCCAAATTAAACTGCTGTATTCAAGGTAAAAGAAAAAGCTGAAAGGTTGTAGCCTGCCTCTGAACTCTTTGACTTCTAAAGTGGGACATGGAGTCAACTAAAAAAAATATCAAAAATACATTCCTTGATCTTTGCCTCTGCAGACTCCAAGTTTCTCTATTGGAGAGCCCAGCCTTGTGTACTCAACACTCCATAAGGGATTATGAGGGGCTGGCCTTGATTCTTCATAAGAAATTCCTCCTGCAAAGCTTTGTGCAGACTAGGGAATGTAATTCACTGATGTCCACAATACAAGCTGAGATTTGTGCATGCCAAGACCTCTGCGTGTTCCCAATAACAATATCATGCTCTTACTCTCATCCTCATAAACCCTCAGACAAGTCTGCAAAATATCTATTCATTTACTATTCTTTTATTTTTTCCTCTTCCTTTTTTTTTTAATAAACCCTAAATCTTGCCCTTGCATTTTTCAGATTGCTAAGTGCCCTGACATTGCAGAACCTGGGGTAGATGGTATCAATCTTCATTCTTTCCTTTGCAGGTGAAGCCTTGCAGTATGTGACATGCTATTCATAACACAAGCAGGAGTGTACAATACAGAATACCAGCCTTTTGTTACTGGATGGAAACTGGAGCTCAATTTTTAAATTGATTTTGGGACAGGGAGGGAAGAGAAGAAATGGATATTTATTAATTTCTACTGCCAGTAAAACCCTTCACTTTCAAATTTATAAAATTGCCCATCTTTGGGACTCAGGCTCAATGGCTCTCTCAAGCCTATGGAGCTGCACCGTTCCCCACAAGCAATGCATCATCTCTCTGAGTTAATTCTGTGCAAATTATAATGTATAAAGAACACAGAATAAATACTGCTCTGGAGTCTGGCAGCATAATGTACCAGACCCATTTCTTTCTTTATGTCCTCTCATGTCCTTAAGGAACAACTTTGATGAAATCAACAGAGCTAAGTTAAAAATATTTTGAAAGAAAGGCTGGGTTTGAATCTGCTCCTGCAGACTAAACCATCCCATCACGTGTCTTTGCAGTGACTGTAACACATAGAGATGCCACTAGTATTTTAACAAACACTCTAAGGTTTATTACAAAATTTTATGTGTTAAACCATCACAAATCAAGAATTGCACCACTGAAGTCAATGGTGCTAAACAAGTTTCAGGGTGCTGTAGAAGAAGGAAGACTCAGGAGCAGCTCATCCTTACAGGAAAATTAATGATGTTAGTTCAAACATCATTTCAGTTACATTTGGGCACATATGTGGCATACACAGCTCTTCAGTTAGACTACATTGTTGAGGTTTCACTGGTGTTTTGGGGGCAGGAAAATTTATACTATTTTTATTTTTCTTACTACATACATAACATATGATTGAAAAATATTTTGGTCTGATTTGTGTACTGGGACAGTGTTTTATTTGTTTAATCTAATAACTTTTGAATACTTTGCTACTTTGCATATATAATTGTTACCTTTGCAGCTGCAAATCAAACTTTACCAATCACAATTGCTGGAAAAAATCCTTTCAGCTGCAGTAGCTCTGCAAGCAAATGCATGATGGAACGGTCAGTGCTGAAAGCCTCCTATGCTTTGGAAGAGCTGGAAAGCAGTTTTATTTCCATAACTAGTAGTTTTATATCTGCTTCCCATAGCAACCTTCCAGTACCTGAAGGGGCTCCAGGAAATCTGGGGAGGGACATTTCACAAGGGCTTGTAGTGATGGGATGAGGGGGAACGGCTTTAAATTAGAAGGGGGAGATTTAGATTAGACATTAGGGAGAAATTCTTCCCGATGAGGATGGTGAGACCCTGGCCCAGGTTGCTCAGGGAAGTCATGGATATCTCCTCCCTGGAGGTGTCCAAGGCCAGGTTGGATGGAGCCTTGAGCAGCCTGGGCTGGTGGGAGGTGTCCCTGCCCATGGCAGGGGGGTGGAACTGGATGGGCTTTAAGGTCCCTTCCAACCCAAACCATTCTCTGATTCTGTGGTTCTCTGAACTTGCAGTAGAATATGTCACAAAAATGTTAATAATTAAGAAAACAATTGAAGTAATTCTTTTGCTGGGACATATCTCTTTCAGGCAATACAACATCATTTTTTAAATTATCAGTTTGTAGGTATTTATGTATGGAAATTTTGTAACAGAGTTCTGTACTTGAAAGTTTTTTATCAGTGATTACTTTTAATTACTTTGTTCACTTTTTATTTTTATTTTTTTTTCCAGTGACTAATAAGTATCTGAAGTGAAAAAGGAGGTCTCTGCAGGAACTGTATGTAGCAATGCTTTCTGAAAGGCAAGTGTGGGCTCAGCCTGAATTTTGTGGTCCTTGTGAAATGATTTGTAGTTTTTGTGGAATCTTCCTAAATTACACCCGAGGGCATTGACACTTGTGAGTGCTGGGTCGTGGCCAGTTTTCCATGACTGGCAGATCCAACATCTCAAGAACTCAGTATTCATCATTTTGCTTAGAAAGGACCAGCTAAAGTGCTGCCATGAGCAGTTATTGTCACACTTGTTGTCTTATATCACATTGTGAATCTGGAAAGAAATTTAACAATTTCATTACCATTCCTTGGACTGGTGTTTACTTCACATATTCCACCCCAAACACCCCTGTGACTATCACAGCATAAACAAAACTACAAAGCACACTCTCATTTCCTCAGACATATTCCCCAGGCCACTGGATGAAACACATTAGTATGATGATGGAAATTTCAAGCCTCATAACTGTATTATTCAAAGATCAAAACTACTCACTGGCTGTATCAGTATATTTGAAGTAGTCCTACTAGTTTGAAAATAGCAAAAAAAAAACCCCAAGAAAACACACAACTGAAAGAAAATAAATTTTTATTCCTTCTAACATTAAAAAGTGATGATAATTTATCCCCCCCCTTACTAGTATGAAATCAAATATAAGATCAGTAACAAAATTACTCTGCTTTTAGTGTACTACACCCAAACCAGTGCTTATAGGGCAAGCACTCTTGACCTGTTTTTTGTGGTTTGCTGTGTTTTCAAGAGAGAAAGACAGGAGTCAGAGTGGCTGCACCGAAAATCTCACGGAGAGCGGTGAGTGACCTCAATCCACTATGTGCAGTGGAGAACCAGCTGTGAACAACTTTAAGACACCCTCATCTCCAAGCTATGCATGATTTATGGGGGTATCTAACCCTAAGAGCAATGTGAGCAGACCACTGCAGTGATTAAATCCTATTTGAATGTTTTGTTAGGATAGTTCATGACAGGACAAAGGGCTCCTTATTCCCTTGCGACAACATCTCACACACAGCCTTCCACCTTCGGCTTTCTCTGTCCTAATCACCCCTAAAAGCTAAATAACAGAGGCTTCTGAGAAAGCCTGAAGGAGGAGTCCTAAGGCAGACAGTTAATGCCTGATCTCCCAGACACAGGGCTAATTAACTGCATCTTTCAGGACATCACGATGGGGATTTTCTGCATGCAGGTATTATCAATTATCCCATGAATTCAAGGCTGCAATTCCTAGTAATTAACCACACATATTCATTGCAGAAGACAGGACTGTACAAGGGGAAATAGCTGCTGCAAACATGAAATTCTCAAGTTATATTGTACCTTTGAATAAAAGAGATCCATACATTGAGGGACAGGACAAAGAACTGAAACAGGCTCTGTGCATGATACACAGAGATAGCAAGTGATAAAGACACAGGGAATAAAACAGGCAGATACATTACACACCCAGACTGGCACCTGCTCACTTGTGCACAAATCTGCACATGCAGTGCCATCACTGCATTTTCTGTGTCAGAAGTAGCAGGGACATACACAGCTACCAGTGTTATGAGCTGCCAGCTTCACAGGTGATGGAGGAAAGTTGTCATGCCCATATCATCCTAATTTTTAGTTTGACTAAGGCATATTAAAGCTAGATTGATGCCAGTCCAGTTACTGAATTAAAACTGGGCTGCATAAAATAGGTATGTTTGTGACTATGGATTTAGATGGTTACAGGCAACCTGCTGTAAAGATTAGGCTTTGGGCTCAAACATGAAGACAAGTTATTTAGGATGGGGTATATTGATTTTCCAAAAGAGTAACAAGCTTTCCCTTCTTCACATCTCTTATTCAGTTGTTAGATGGTACTGAAGGTGAGACCTCAGGCACAGCTAAGGGGCTGCCCAATGTTCCTGACCAAAGGCAGAGTTTCTGTGCATCACCTCGCAAACAGGGGTGAAAAGCAGATCAGCACTTTTTTAAAAATGATGAAAAATTCATAAAGAGGGATTATTTTGAAAGCACAGGATGTGCAAAACCTGAGTATCGAGCAGTGGGAATACATTGAAGTTTTCATGAGAAAATTCAGGTCTGTGCTTTTGTGCTTATGTTTGTTTGCTGCCTTCTCCCAAGGGAGGGAGGGGAAAGAGGGGCTGAGCTCTGCTCTCTGGTGCCCTGGCACAGGACTGGAGGGAATGGCAGGAAGATGTGCCAGGGCAGGGGGAGATTGGATATTGGGAAGAGGTTCTTCCCCCAGCGGGTGGTGGAGCACTGGAACAGCTCCCCAGGGAAGCAGTCCCAGCACCCACTGTGCCAGCATTCCAGAAGCATCTGGACACTGCCCTCAGCCCCACGGGGTGAGTGTTGGGAGTGTCCTGGGGAGGGACAGGAGCTGGACTGGGTGGTCCTTGTGGGTCCCTTCCCTCTTTGAACATTCTATGATTCTCTGTGGTTGGACCCTGGGACAGACTGGTACTGAGCCTGGGACTGACTAATCTGTGATCTCCACTTTACCCCTTTTCTTGCTTACTGTGTGTGATGACATTGGTGCTAATACCATTAGGCTGATGATTTCATCTTGTCTCAAAGGATTTCCAAAGGTGTGTGCTACAAATTATTTGTGATGTTGCCACAAAGAGTTATGTTACTGACTGTGGAAACGTTTTGGATTTAGGAAAATCCTTATTGCCAGCTGAGGTGCTGTTGTTTTTGAAAGCTGAAAGTGTTGGTTTCAAATTATTTGCTCAGTAGAATTTGTTCTGTTAAGTAGACAGTCCATGGAAAAACAAAATACAAAAGCCATTAAATGATATTAAAAAACTGAAAGCATGAAGTGGTCATTCTGCATTGACAACTGCTCTGCAGAAGTTTGGATTATCACATAGTTGTCAGTTTTGCTGTTCAGAAGCATACATCTTCCAGGCAAGGTAGGGTAGGTTTAGCACGGCCTCAAGCTGCACCATGACGCCAGCGTGAATGATGTCTTATTATTGACCTGAACTGATTATTCAGAGAGATTCTTGTTATGCTTAAACTCCAAGACCCAACATCACTGGGCAGACAGTCAGTGTTTTAAATCTTAACAGGTGGTACAGTTTAGACCAGCCAAAAAAATTGTCTTTGAAATTTATTCACTGTAAACTTTCACAAATTTATTATTCAATGAATCAGTTTTTCCATCAGGCCCTCTTACTAATTTTATCCTCTGGGACATTTAAACTGCACCCCTCATGCAAACATCACCCAGAACCTATAACTCGGGCGTGCTTTTACTATAAGTGAAGTCAGCAAATTGTTCTTATGTTTGATTTAGTATTTGACTTTCAGAATGTGGCTTGTGCCAATTTTGCCAGTGCTTAAAGCCAGCAATTTTTTTCTTGTGGCAGCTCCTAAAGGCATGACCTGGGATTGGAGCCTTGTTGCTCTTTGAACCATATCCATGTTGAGACGACTAACACAGTGAAAATTAGAAGTGTATTTAAGTAATGTTTTGAATTGGATCCCTAGGGACTTCTCTTTCATTTTTCCCTTACTCTATTCCCTTCCCTGTTTTTGCTCTTTTTTAAATAGGTAGAAGCATGCAGAGATATACACACGTGTGCACACATGCAGTCACAGGTAAGCAGTGTAATTATAATGATGACAATTATCTCTTTGTCTCAACAGAGAGACATATTAAATAATTCTCTGGTATTTTCCTTCAATGTGTTTTTATTTCTCTGTCCTCTCTGCAAAGTAAAGGGGAGAGAAGAGTTGGGGAATTTTTATATTTGGTTTTCCTCTTAAATCAGCTTGGTGTATTTTTGGTATTTATTTCAGTGAATATAAGTATGATGGTCTCATCCCTAATAACCCCGTTAGCACTGCTTATGTGCAATTTTAGTTCCTTGCACCCTGTTAACATAGACTCTCAGTGCAGCTGGTGAGTTTTAAAATCATCTTGGAGTGCTTCACTGGACTGAAGAAATAATTAATTGAAGGCTCTCAGCACGTGCTAAGTAGCTCGCTTGAGTCTGAAGATCCGAACAATTGCTTTGTTTTTTCCTTTCCTTCCCTTTCCTTATCACCATTAGCCATTTTCACTGGATAGAGATACAAAATAACTAGGCTTTACAGTGAGCCATTAAACTGTCATTTGGGCAACTGTGCATGAAGAGGCATCAGATAACGGTCAGTGCTGGAGTAGAACAGGGTTTGTGAATCATAGCTGTCTCCACTGTACTTAAATCACATTCACCACTGGAGCAGTCAAGGGTTTCATTAAAGGGAGAAGCATTCATCTAGAGAAATATATCCAAAAAATGAGAGTAAATAAAAGCCTTACATTTTTCTCTATTTCTCTTCATGTTTTATTTACCACAGTGGGGGCTTAACAAGGTAGCAAATGCAAAGAGCAGTGAGATAACCATGCAGAAGAGGATTCTGAAAATGAACACAGTGACATTTTAAAAGAGATGTTCCACACTGGGGCAGATTTAGGGCTTCTTTTTATTTAAGCAGTACTTAGGGGGATAGTGGAGGGGAAGCTGTGAATATTTAAGTAGGGAAAGTGCAAAACTGACTTAAAAAAAAAATCTACCTATGCAGAGAGTCACATCTGGAAAGAGGGAATAATTTCTTCAGAGAAGTAGGATCTCTACTACTTATAAAGCATGCAAAAATTAAAAAGGCGCCTTTGTATTATCAGTGTTAATTAATTATGTGGTGCTGCCTGAAAGCTGGTAATTACTGCATGCACAAAAATTGCAGTCTTTGCTCCCAAAGAGCCTGCAGTTTAAATAATGAAGGTCTCTGCAAGAGAACAAAACCCAGAAGGCTCTGTGGGGGCATGGGGAGAGGGGAAGGGGCAAAGGGCCGGGAGGCTGCAGCAGTGTGACCATGTGGCTTCTTCACTGTCTCTGATCCTTATGATCTGAGTCTTTTAATAATGTAAAAAAAAAAAGGGGGAGGGGGGAGAATGTCTGAAATGGGGTGACAGAGAATAAAAGGTTTTACAGAGAGCCCGGGTGTGAGTTATGTGATGGTGAAAGCACCAAAAGCCTGGAGGAAGGAGTAAAGCAGAAATGGGTGTACAGCATCCAGGAGACCTAAACCTGCCTGAAATATGAATGCTGGATGCAAACGTGCTTTCCTCTGCCACCTTCCTCCTGCATTTCCTCAGCAAGGTTTCTTTGGCTGTCCCCAGCAAAAAGTACCTTGACTCCTTGGGAATAGACACAGACCCTTCAAAGAGGGAAATCTGTGAGCCACTTCTTCAGTGCAAAAATACAGCTCTTCCTAAGAAATGATGGGGCTGAACTTCCCCTTGCAGCTGCCAGAGCAAGGCAGATAGTTAATGCATCCAGCACTGACTCGTCAGAGCAGGTCATTGGTGCTGGTCCAGCTGCAGTGACCAAATATTCCTCTTTTCTAGTAGGAACCAGTCATGGACTGCCCCTAATCTGCTTGTCAGGGAAGAGGGAACCTCCCTCCCTCTGCATCAGCCTGTCATTTCACCTCCTCAGGGAACCCAGCCCTGTTACCTCTGCTCTGTGAGGGGAGGGGAAGATGCTCTGCATCTCCTCTCTCCCTGTGCAAGCCCAACAGGCGGCAAGATTTATCCTCTGGGCCTCACATTCAGACCTCTCTAATGTAATTACCAGATGCTGGGCTTTACAGCAGACTGCTAAGTACCTATAAACTGAAGAGCAGAAATCACTTCACAAGCCTCCTCTGAGCCACTAGGACCATGTCCTGTGTTGCTGTGTCGCACATAGTCATTGGCTCAAGATGACTGCAAAATGCTGCAGAATTCAGGAAGGCAGCTTCACTCAGCTTTGAATGAGGCACACTCATAAGGACAGTCTGGTTCTGAGGTTTAATGACATCTCGGTCACTTTGGGGCCTGCCTCTCTGGGTTTCACAGACCTATGGAACTTTTCAAGGCCAGGATCCCTTCCCTGGAGCTGTTCAAGGACAGGTTTGATGGGTACTTGGGCAGCCTGGTCTGGTGGGAAGTGTCCCTGCCCATGGCAGGGGTGTTGGAACTGGATGGGCTTTGAGGTCCCTTCTAACCCAAACCGTTCTATGATTCTATGATTCTCTGAGTTTGGGGTCTAATTCTCCACTGTCATAGGAAGACTGAAAATAGCAATTAGTTGAACCAAATCCCTGGATTTGCAAAAATAATTTGATTTAAATCCAAATATTACCTTTGTTATTTATTTCTGTGTCTGCATAGGTCCCCTCTCCTCCAACCATCCTCAGTGCTCAACATATTAATTACATACTCTTCTTTCCTGGCTTTTGCTGTACGAGCACAGCCACACGCCTAGCTGCCTGCTTACATACCCTGTGAGTAGCAGTGCTGCAGCAAACTGCATCTCTCCCTGCATTTTGCTCCTGAACACATCTCTGCTCACGCTGTATTTAGCACCGGCACACGGGATGATCCACGTGCATCGTGCTGTGCAGGAGGAAGCTGCAGACCAGGCACAGATTGAAGGGTCTGATCCTGCAGGCAGCCCCTTTGCACAGGGGGCTGGCAGCAAAGCCTGGTTGAACTCTGGGTAAAGGTGTAAATGGGTTTACAGACCCACTTACAGGATCTGGGTCTATGTATTAGTGAGAATAGATGCCATAAGCAGAGCATCCTCTGAGATGGAAAACGCGGCCATGGCCATGGGGTGGGGCAAATATAACAGTACATAGAATCATAGAACCATAGAATGACCCGAGTTGGAAGGGACCCACAAGGACCACCCAGTCCAACCTCTGTCCCTCCCCAGGACACTCCCAACACTCACCCCGTGGGGCTGAGGGCAGTGTCCAAATGCTTCTGGAATGCTGGCACAGTGGGTGCTGGGACTGCTTCCCTGGGGAGCTGTTCCAGTGCTCCACCACCCGCTGGGGGAAGAACCTCTTCCCAATATCCAATCTCCCCCTGCCCTGGCACATCTTCCTGCCATTCCCTCCAGTCCTGTCCCAGGGCACCAGAGAGCAGAGCTCAGCCCCTCTTTCCCCTCCCTCCCTTGGGAGAAGGCACAAACAGCTCTGAGATCCCCTCTCAGGCTCCTCTTCTCCAGCTGAACAGAGCCAGGGACTTCAGCCTCTCCTCACACACTGCCCCTGCAGACCCTTCCCCAGCCTTGTGGCCTCCTCTGGACACTCTCCAGCACTTTGATGTCCTTTTTACCCTGTGGTGCCCCAACTGCCCCCAGAGCTCGAGGTGGGGCCGCCCCAGTGCAGAGCAGAGGGGACAATCCCCTCCCTCCCCCAGGACACGGTTGCCCTCTGGGCTGCCAGGGCTCGCTGTTGGCTGATGGTCAACTTGCCCTTGGTCACGGCCCCCAGGTCCTCAGGCAGCTGGACAAGGGAGGGGAGTGACTTCCTTAGAGTGTTGGCCTTTCTCTGAAACAAAAAACCTCTCCGAGACCTGTTTTTACTTAAGAATTAAGGAAATTCAAGGATATAATTTCTAAAAGTTAATGGTAGAGGCAATCTGAGAAACAATCTAATCAGGGAAAATTTGTGGTGTACTTGGAGCTGAAACTCCCTGAACTTAGAGGACAAAACCCCTTCAGCTGCAAGCTGAGGGAAAAATTTTACCCCAAAACTGGGTTTTCTTTTTGCCTCATCTTCTTGCACCAAGTGTTGTCAGGTAACGTGTTTCTTTCTGTTCCAGTGCACAGCCCTAATTCTACTCAGCAGCATTTCAGGGCTCTAACATCATAAAATGCAGGTTCAAACATGATATTTTTCCATAGGAATGTGTTAAACAGGCCATGAAAAGCCAGCATGATCAAAAGATGTTCTACAAAGTATTGATATTTCACTGCTTCTTACCTTGAGCTTCTCCAGTAATTCACCATATCAGAAATACAATATTTGTAAGTTCTTTTTCATAAAGGTCTTTATGGGTTTGGAAATTTAAACACCACGAAGCTGAAGTTGAATTGGAAACCAAAAGTCTCTAAGCTTGTACATCTTAGAAAAAAAAATTCAATTAAGTGGGATTTTAGCTGTTTCAATAAAATTGGACTCTCCCTTTTCAAGATAAGGGCCCTATAGAGCTGAAGCAACCTTTATGTGGCAGGAATATCCACTTCTACTAAACGTATAATCCTGGCTCAGGACACAATACACACAACAGGAAATCAATGTATAGTAGAATCAATTTGAAAATATAAAATAAACTAATATATGAGTGGAAAATTGACTTCCTATGGATTAAAAGCAGCACAAATGGTAGAAAAATCTGGCTTTTTAACAGGATGAGGTGGGTGGTAATAATAATGCAACTGATTAACTAGCTGAACTCAAGCTGCTGTGTGTGCACATAGATTTTTTTTCTTTGGTTAAAGGATTCAAAGAGGAAATAATTTATTGGTGCACTTTTCTCAGTGTTTGTCATTGAAAGGATGCAAAGTGTGTACAGGACCATGAAAAAAAGGAGGAAAGTAGAAGATAAGGAATGTATTATTTAAAATATCAGCACCATAAAGAGTATAGGATTACTGTAGCATTTCCATTATAGCTGTGGGGATATATAAGTCTTTGCATTATGATTATCATTGAGGAGTTTATAACTTAGGCACTGAGATTTTTATTTATTAAGGGAATTTAATGTTTGTGTAATGTGCTGTACCGACAGACTAGAAACTGGAAGGCTCTTATGTGCTGCCAGAACACATACAATCAGCCCCCAGTTTGCCCAGTGCCATCCTCAGTCCTGTCGTGAACAGGTCCCTCAATATCTGATACTTCAGGCCTTATTTCTCCTGGTGATTACTCTCAGGGAAAACAAAGCAGGGACAAAAGAGACTGAGCATAGGCTCTTCAGCATAGGCCATAGGCATGAATGTTAGGTTTCTCTATTTTTATCACAGTGAAGAATGACATCATAAACCTTAAGTCTAGGAAAAATTGCTATGTTTGGTCACAGAATGGAGAAAAAGAGCAGTTGTCCTTCTTGAGGCTGAGGTGCTGCCTCTTGAGATCGCTCCAAAGTGATGTTTGCAGCAGTCAGTGTGCTATTTTGTGCTCCTGGACAGCGCCTGTTGACTTCTGGGGACCCAAAAAGGGATATCCAGGCTACTTCAGGTACGAGATTGGAGCCTAATTAGGACAACATAACATATCTGCAGACTGTCTGGCACAATGAATCTCAGTTATGAATTCTCTACCTCTGCCAGTTTCACAGGGGAGCAATAAATCTGTGCTTGATACAGTCAGCATCAACCTATCTTTGATGTCACCATTACATAAACAGGGGGGCTGTGCAGCCACGTGGCTTCTCTCCCATCACCTCACTGAGAATACACAAATTAAATGGGTCTTGGGTCCAACTGAGTTGTGCCCTCCTTGGGATATGGGACCAGTTGGATCAGAAGAAGTCCTGTTACGGAGTAAATGTCCAAAAAGCAGCTGGACTCAGGTCATAAGCTGGAGTGCCTCACAGCCACGGTGAATTAATGTGGAAGTCCATTATCACTTTGATTTTTCCAGGAACGTAAGATAAACGAATTGCTGTTATTTTAAAATCCTTTATCTGTGTTTTTCTTTTATTTCTCCTCTCACAGGAAGGACTTGCAAACAACAGAGCAGAGGTGAGAGGGGTAGGGAAGCAGAATGCTAACACTGCACCAACCAGCTGGAATGGAGCTCCATGAGTCAGGGAAGTCAGATGATGTATGGACACGCAACTTTGCTTCCTGATCCGGGACTCAGTCATCAAAAAGTGTCTTTGTGCAATGTCACAGACTGGCTCAGAGTAGGACCCAGGCTCTTACTGACTAAATGTGCTATGAATAGACCTTTTCTTTAAACTTTGTGTAAACCTCTCGCTGTTACGTATTCGAAATCAGCTGCGCATGGAGTGTTGGGGTGGTATTTTAGATTTATATCCGATATCATTTAAACTGGAGTTGGTTCCTCTACATGGAATGGGTTTGGCACCTCTGACCTAACTTCCATGCACCAAAAGCTGTAGAAAATGATAGACAGACAGCACAAAGGCAGGGGTCTTGCCATCCAGAAGGAATGTTACTGAGTACGAGTACTTTAGGATGTTGGAATGGATATTCTTTTGTGCTGGATTTATTCTGTTGCCTACACCTCATCTAACAAATGGCTACTCCTTTAAACTAATCTTGAAATCAAGAAGAAAGTAGCCTGGGTTTTTCTTTGTAGTATTGCAACATAAACATCCACAGCTGTCAATGATCAAGAAAGTTCCTTGCAATCTGTATTCTCTACAACTGGCAGATCATTTTGTACTCAGTAATTCCATGTCACTTTTCACTTTGCTTTATAAGGGTAGAGAAATCTCTGAAAAAAATGCATACCTAGAGAATATATATATATTTAATGAAGACTAAATCTGCTAAAACTTCCAACTGAGAAGTGATGAAAACTCAGCCTGATGTCTCAAACGAGTCAGATAACCAAAAAAACAGTAGAGACTTTTAACACCTTATTTGCTGCATTAAGAATTGTTACTGCAATTGATGTTACTAGGTTATGTGATGTATTCACGTAATGAACTGCTTTTCAGCCATCCTGAGATGTCTCATATGTCAGTCTGGAGGCTGTGATTCTCCAAATAGATAGGAGTAATGAAGGTGTGTCTAGCACTAACTGAGCATGGAGTGCATTTTAAAAAATGAAAACAATAATCATGCTAAATAGGATTGTTGGTTGAAGCCATTAGTATCTATCAGATGAGCTCTAGAAGCTTTGACAGAAATAGTTTAATATATTGTCAAGGGTGGTTTCTAAAGTATTTCAATCCTATAGGGCCTGGGAGGCTTCAGAAGGCTGGTTGAGCCTTTTATCACTCTCCTGAGGTTCAGTTTTTCTCAAGCACAGCGAAGATTAGGATATGGGAATGCCACCCAAACAGCTCTGAATGGGTTGAGGGTGTAGTTTGCTCCAGCTTGAAGGGAGCTCCTTATATCTACCTACAGATGCTTCACAGCCCCTGTGCCCAGGCTGTGCTGGCCTCACTGCCTCCTGCCTTCTGCAGCCTTAACGTGTGGGGAGGCAGCTCTATCTGTCACGAGAGTGGGAACAAGAGCAGAGGAAGCACGGAATGAGCACTGCAGGGAAGACTTGGAAATGTTCTTCAATGCTGAGGACAGATCCTAGCACTGCTGAAACCCACCTCCTCCCTCCCAGCAGCAAATTGTGCCTGGTGTTCCGTAAGAGGTGAGTGATTAAACTTATTACAGGCAAGGAGCTATGCTAAAGAACACACCTCACTGTTGCAAGGGCATTTTGTGGGGGCATTTATTTTGTAGTCACACTCCTCACAGCCACATTTCAGGTGTTGATACTGAGTGGGAATGAATGTCTTGAAGAGGCACAAATGTCCAAGGAAGCCTTCTCAACCATGAATCTTAAAGTCTGAGCTAAGATCTGGGCTGACAGATGGCCAGTTCCACTCCACCTACTGAGCTGCAGCATGTTCTTGAGCCTCAGTTTATCAGCAATAGATGTCAGCTTGCCTGAACCCCCTCTTAGCACAAGTTGCAGCATTGTATACATGGAGGATATGATAGTGCATCTCCTGACATCCGCGGTGCTACCCTGTTGGTGGCTTCTGGTGTGTTTGCCACTCATCAAATGACTCCAAAACCCACCTGGTGCTGTGTAGACCCTGCACAGTGTTAGATTGGAAAATCATTGTTGTAGAAGGACGTGCTGCTTCTTTATCTTGCTGGTGGGTGCAAGGTGTGGATGGATCTTGGAAAGGAGACAGGTATTTTATAGTAGAGTGCCCTGAAAGGTTTGGTCACTGCACAAACAGTGCAATGAGTGCTTTGCAGCCAAGTAGATCAACACCTCTTGGGCCCAAAAGAGGGTAGGGATATGGTCCTGTTAGAGTGAATGCCAGTGTCTGGGATATCTGCCTGGAGGGATGGGGACAATTTGAGAAGTGCTGATGGGATCAGATCAGATCAGCAACTGCAAATGTGAGCTGACACAACGAAATAAAGAAGAGGGATTTGCAAGGATTTTTGGAGGATGGATAGAATAAAAAGCCCAAATGCTCTTAAAGTGTTTTTACCTTACAGCAGAACTACATTTAAATGGTTAAATACACAGAGATAATAAGGTGTTGTGGCAGGTAATGAAATACAAACGGAAATAGAATTTTGTTGGGCCCATAGGAGCCTTTGAAAAGGCTCCAATGGGAAAGAAACTCCTTAAAGCACATTTTTAAGTCTAGCCCAATCCAGAGGCTGGGTTAAACACATTGTGGAAAGGTTTCTGACAAGGCAACAATATGCCTCTTGAATGAGTGGGAATATTGCTACTATATATTTTTATATACATATATTTATTCCAACCTTTATATGATTGTATTTTAATGTACACACATTATTAGTATTTATTAGTATTTATTTGTACTTCAGGAGCCCATAGCTGCTGCTGTCACACATTAGGATCCTCTTTTGCTAGCCACTGAGCAAACTTATAACAAAAAAAATCCTGCTCTAGGGAGTTTGTTTGGTCTCAGTAGATAATTTGTAAATATATTGTTACTATCAATTCTTTATACTTCCTCAGTATAGCTATAAGCACTTACAGAAATTTCTATGAAGAAAAGAAGTGTCTTAGTGTAGGTTGGCATTCATCCATGAAGATTTAGTTACCTAATTTATAAACATTTAGTAAATATGAATTAATCTTGACGTGGTGGATTTTGTGCTGAATTACATAATCGTACGTACAGTCTATAATGCACTCGGACAATAGGGAAATTAGTCCTTCATTAAAAAATCATGAAGGAAAATGCATAATCTGCAGCAATGCCCAGAGGAAAAATTACTGTTATTTGAAATTAAAACACTATTGTTACAAATTTGTGAGGTTGCTTTTAGTTTGGGTTTTCTTGGGGGTTTGTTTTGTTTTGTTCTTCCCAAACGATGTTATGGATCTCCCTGTGCATTGTCTTCGTCGTGAGATTTCCAGTTGAGAGTATTAACCAAACACCCAGTGTTTAATTGGAAATCAGAGGTAGAATAACCTGTAAACCTCCTTTCATTCATTTGTCTTTGCACTACCTGCTTCTCAGCAGCAGACATAAGAGTGTGGGCTTTTATATCTGATTAATGCTAACGAAAGCTGTGATTAAAACATCCTTGAATTCTTCTGTCACGCAGCACAATTTAAAATTGTGAATTATTCTTCAAAACAGCACGAGTGGTGCAATTGCACATTAGCATAACTCCAACCCTTATTTACACAAGCACAAATGTTGTGTAAATTGGTCTTTAAGTGGGTTTTAAATGGCAATCACTTGGTAGGTGTTTTCAGAACTGCTAAATAAAAAACAATAGCTATAGTGCAATATTTTACAAATGAATACTTTTAATGGGCCTATTTTCAATTGAATTGACTATTAAAACAATGAAGGCAGAAAATGACAACAGTTCTTTAATCTGGGATGCAATATAAATACTGGGACATTTTTGAATTGTTCAGCATCTTGTAGCAGAAAGTATTTGTGAAAGTCAAGTGGTTATTAAGCTTACAAACTCCCTGCTTTGCCTCTCCATCATGTGCAGCCGTAAGCTTGAAGGCACACGCGGCTCACGGGCAGCACAAATTCAGGCTAAGAATGTCTGGTTTAAAATTTTTGCAGAGCATGGATGGTGCTGGTTTATTGCCCCTCGTGTTGAGGTGTTGCTCTCAGCAGCTTCAGGGGGAAAGGGCTCCACAGCAGAAACCCTGCAGCTCTGCTCCTTGCAGCTGCCCTGCTGGACACGAGTCCTTCAGGACATGGATCATGCCTTCCTAAATAGCCCCAGCCACACGGCTGGTCATTGAAACCATTTATAATGTCATCACTAGGATGAGAAGGAAGAGGATGTTTTCCCCCTCTGCTCTTACTTTTGTACTGCCCTTTGTTTGTTTGTAAGAGTGTGTTGTACTGAAATCGAGACCACGGTCTGGGAAGAGCTACAAATATGGACCTAGAGATGGTCCCCGTTCTAAGGAAATGTCTCTTGGTGTCAGACTCATCTCTGTGCCCTGGAATGAGTCCAATATTCATCTGGAATATTGTGTACAGTTCTGGGCCCCCCAGTTTGGGAAAGATGTCAGGATACTGGAATGTGTTCAGAGGAGGGCAATGAAGATGGTGAAGGGGCTGGAGCACAAGCCCTATGAGGAGCGACTGAGGGAGTTGGGGCTGTTTAGTCTAAAGAAGAGGAGGCTCAGGGGAGACCTCATTGCTCTCTACAACTACCTAAAAGGAGGTTGTAGTCGGGCAGGGGTTGGTCTCTTCTCTCAGGTGACCAGTGACAGAACCAGAGGGCATGGACTCAAGCTTCGTCAGGGAAAGTTTAGGCTTGATGTGAGGAAAAAGTTCTTCACTGAAAGGGTGATTGGCCAATGGAATGCGCTGCCCAGGGAGGGGGTGGAGTCACCGACCCTGGAGGTGTTTAAGGGGAGACTGGATGAGGCACTGAGTGCCATGGTTTAGATGATGGTTGGTGTTAGTGTTGGTGTTAGTGTTGGGTTATAGGTTGGACTTGATGATCTCAGAGGTCCTTTCCAACCTTATGATACTGTGATACTGTGATACTGTGATACTGTACAGTGCTGGCAGGTGACAGCAATCCCCCAGGTGTGGCCATGCACAGTCCATTGGCAAGGATACCAGAGGTCAACAGAAGGACCTATGTTTCTACTGATGTAAGGGGGTTATGTCTTGCCATGAACAGATAAGTTGCACGTGGCTTGCCAGGTCACAGTGTTTTGGTGGTGGTGAATCAGGTCAGTTGATAGGTTTGGCTGTCTTTTGGTCTGAGACTTATCCATCAAGACTTTCAGAGTAGCCTAGTTTCTTCAATATTTTTTTTTGTGGGGGATTGAAAGAAATTGGAATGGAGTGGAGTGGAATGGAGTGGAGTGGAGTGGAGTGGAGTGGAGTGGAGTGGAGTGGAGTGGAGTGGAGTGGAGTGGAGTGGAGAGGAGTGGAGTGGAGTGGAGTGGAGTGGAGTGGAGTGGAGTGGAGAGGAGTGGAGTGGAGTGGAGTGGAGTGGAGTGGAGTGGAGAGGAGTGGAGTGGAGTGGAGTGGAGTGGAGTGGAGAGGAGTGGAGTGGAGTGGAGTGGAGTGGAGTGGAGTGGAGTGGAGTGGAGTGGAGTGGAGAGGAGTGGAGTGGAGTGGAGTGGAGTGGAGTGGAGAGGAGTGGAGTGGAGTGGAGTGGAGTGGAGTGGAGTGGAGTGGAGTGGAGTGGAGAGGAGTGGAGTGGAGTGGAGTGGAGTGGAGAGGAGTGGAGTGGAGTGGAGTGGAGTGGAGTGGAGTGGAGTGGAGTGGAGTGGAGTGGAGAGGAGTGGAGTGGAGTGGAGTGGAGTGGAGTGGAGTGGAGAGGAGTGGAGTGGAGTGGAGTGGAGTGGAGTGGAGTGGAGTGGAGTGGAGAGGAGTGGAGTGGAGTGGAGTGGAGTGGAGAGGAGTGGAGTGGAGAGGAGTGGAGTGGAGTGGAGTGGAGTGGAGTGGAGAGGAGTGGAGTGGAGTGGAGTGGAGTGGAGTGGAGTGGAGAGGAGTGGAGTGGAGTGGAGTGGAGTGGAGTGGAGTGGAGTGGAGAGGAGTGGAGTGGAGAGGAGTGGAGTGGAGTGGAGTGGAGTGGAGTGGAGTGGAGTGGAGTGGAGTGGAGTGGAGTGGAGTGGAGTGGAGAGGAGTGGAGTGGAGTGGAGTGGAGTGGAGTGGCGTGGCGTGGAGTGGAGAGGAGTGGAGTGGAGTGGAGTGGAGAGGAGTGGAGTGGAGTGGAGTGGAGTGGAGTGGAGAGGAGTGGAGTGGAGTGGTGTGGAGTGGAGTGGAGAGGAGTGGAGTGGAGTGGAGTGGAGAGGAGTGGAGTGGAGTGGAGTGGAGTGGAGTGGAGTGGAGTGGAGTGGCGTGGAGTGGAGTGGAGAGGAGTGGAGTGGAGTGGAGAGGAGTGGAGTGGAGTGGACCTACACCAACCATCTAATCCCAATACCCATTGGAAAGAGTGTGAGTACAAGATGACCCAAAGAAAGAAAAATTATACTGCAAACCCTGCCACAGCTGGGGCAAAGTATAAAAAACATCAGGTTTAACATAATTCCTAGTGTTTAAGCTCTGTTTTTCTCTGAAATATTGTTGTGGTTTAGCTCCAGCCAAGGATCACGCGGCCACTCTCTCACAACTCCTCCTCTCCAGTAAAAGTAGTGATAATAAACAATATACAAAAAAGTGGTGCCCAATTCAATGCCATTTCTCACCACCTGATGACCTGAAAGCCAATTGTGTAGCCCATCCCAGACAGTGATTGTGGATCCACGAGCTCTGGTCTCCAGCCATCTTCTCATTTATATGTTAAGCATGATTTCCTATAGTATCATATATTTTCTTGGCCAGCTTGCATCAGCTGTCTGGTTTTACTCCTCCCAGCTTTTTGTGCACTTGTATAGTTGCAAAACGTGGGAAACTGAAAAAAGTCCTTGATTCCTTAGCAACAACTTAAAACATCAGTGTATTATCAACATTTTTTTCATACTAAATTTGAAAACCAGCAGCTGCTGGGAAGAAAATCCACGTTATGCTAGCCAAAACTAGGAAAAATACTCTGAGTTTCAAGTGACTTTTCCTGCAAAAAACTGGTTGGTCCCAGGATACCAGACAGACCCTTGTTTAGAGGGAAAAACCTGCCTGTTCTGAACCTCAGCCAGGAACTCAGTGGTGCTGAATAATACACCAGAAATCACAACTTGGTACCAAAGCCAGGGAATAAAGTGGTTCTACCTGGAGAGAGAGAGGAGAAAGCTGCAGCTGAACAACAGTGAGTATTGATGTAATCAGCAGGTCCTCAGCCTCTCCGAGGGACCTGGTACGCTGAGTGCCTCTAGGATACACGTAAGGATATGTCGTGTGTTGGAGCGTGGTCCCCCGTGGGCTGAAGAAGTTCACAACAAAGAGCAGGGCAAACAGCTCAGGGTGGAGAACTCTGAGGGCAGCCCTCTGGCATCTTAAACAGCAAATTGAGATCAGATCCATTTGCACTTTGAATTCAGCTAATGAAGGAAATCTTTGAGAACTATAATACTATCAAATACCTGGTATCAAACATAAGGAGGGAGATGGTGAAACAAAAACATTTTAACAGAGGAGATGACATTTTCTCTTCTCTTTTCAAACAGCAAGTATTCTGCCTGTGTACTCTGGATCACCCACTGGAATTACACAAGCCTGAAACTTGCATGAAATCAGAAACATGATTGTCTTAGGCTTCATTCTCTGCACCATACAAACACGCAGCTCACAATCAGCCCTGGGATATAAAACCTGTTTATCAGAGGGATGTTTAGAGGTTTTGTGCTGTAGTATTCAAACTAATAATTCAGCTGATTCTAATCTGCTTGGATTCATATCCCTGGTGGTTTCTCACAGATGAAGGATTTGAATGAATCAGGCACTAATCAGTCCCTGAAAAGATTTGGTGATATTTGTCCTGTGTTTGACATTATACCTTTATATTTATTTTTTTTTGCAGCCTATGCCTTTATCTCAGTTGTATTTTTTAACAATTTTATTCACAGCCTTCACTTCTGTTTCTCTTCTGTTTCTCCCTTATGCCATTGACTTTTGCACTAACGGTTATGGCTTCGTTAGATCCTGGGACACAGGCACGTGCTAATTTCTGTAGTGGTTTCAGAGGTCCCATCCATCAGCTGATCAGTTCTCCCTCTGCTCCAAGAAGTTTTCACTTGCAATGTGAGTGCTGCTACATTATTTCAGTGCAAAGAGAACCATCGTGGACCACCTTTAGTCTAACAATATCCTTAGGGCTGTAATACTCATTTGCCCTTCATTATCTATCCCCTTACTAATGTGCTACTTTACACTCATTCTGGTCTCAATGTGTTTAAATTTTAAACACATTATTCTCAGTGTTCAAACATATTAATAATTTCTAAGCTAGAAAACCTCACCCTTAGCAAAACAACAGTTTTTGCACCAATAGTGTGGAAACCAAAGTAAAAATAACTACTTTGTCAAACGTAAAATGAGATAAAGGGGTAAAGTGATGATATTTTCACTTAGAGATCTGGGAAACAAAGCTGGAAATTGTAGCACAGCTCCAGTTTCACAGTAGCACGGGATAAAGTCAGTGCAGGTTCTGCGCAGGGAAGCTGCCTCCAGTCTGCACAGTCCTACTTAGGTGAGAACTGGTTCACTACTGGTACCTTGAATTGGTATTTTGCTTTGGGAATCTGCACATCTCGAATGTGTTTTCTTAGACTATTAACATGTTGGAGACTGCTTTGGGCAGTGTGGGAAAAGGACCTCCTTGTTCTGCTTTGAAGATGCTCTCCTGTTGTCATGTGGCTCAGTTGTGAAGTTTTCTGTCAATACTGCCTTTTTCACATGAACTAAGAGATCTTTAACCTGTGTGGTTTTTATATTTGAATCATTCTTTAACCTGTGTGGTTTTGATATTTGAATCATCCAGACCTCCACAGAACTGAACCTGTTTGAGCTTGGGAGTTTATCAGTTCAATCATATCATTGCATATCTCTGCTGTCACTCAACTTGCAAGAGTTTTTATGATCAGGAAGTGCAGCGTTCTACCTGCCCTACCCAGCTGTGTCCAGCCAGTGCTGGGGTGGAAGCTGAACACTAACTGAAATTCATTACTTGTTTTGTGCTATCAATACTTCCATCCCTGGCCCCAATGCAGTCTGAAGTCTAGAGAATCACCTGGATTGTAACAACAGAAAGACAAATCAAGACACTAACTGAAAGAAGGCAAAGATGACATTATTACCCTAATCTATGAAGAGAATACAGAAGGAAGAACCCAAAGTATTTCTTGTACCACACACAGTTCCATTTTGAAAAGTAAGTGACTTGAAATTTAGCTGAGCTCCCATGTCTTCCAGCCCAAATGTGTAAATTTACAAATCAAAATAGGTCTTTTCCAGCTGTTTACTCCACTATGGACCTCAACCCCATGCTTTCAGCTCTTTTTCATGCCTAAAGATATCAATAAGGAAGGTGATACGTGCTGGTTACTGATTATTTTGCTGGTGACACAGAAGTCGAAGACAATTCAGCTTCATGTTCTGCATCTTCACTGCCTGCTAAGAGAGGTATCAGGTCATTTGGACCATCTGATGAAATTGGTTCTCTCCCTAAGGAATATGTGTGAATGTGAATTGGTCATAAGTGTTTCCATGCTTGGGGCCAGCTGTACTCCTTGCACTGCTTATCTGCTGTATAAATGCTGCACGTCCCAGCCCTTCTGTCACTCAAGAGAGGAGGTGGGACATCATCTTGCCTTCCTCATACTGCCAAAGAGGCTAAATTCATCACTATACATTCAGAAAAGGAATGACACTGGTTTTACACTAAGCTGGACTGGAGAGGCCCTAAGGGCAGCAGGGACAAAACCAGAGGGCTATGGTTCTGGTTGCAGTCACACAAATGTCTGATAACGCTCTCAGCAATTGAAGCAGATCCTTTTGGCTCATGGTTTTCAGTGTCTGCACGTGCACATAGCAATGAGAGTGACAAAACCCCCACCTGGATGCTGCCTGCAGCAAACTCATCCTCCAAAGGCAATGAAAGGAGATCCTCTCTGAGACATACCAAAGTCAAACAAGTCATATAGTCTTTATCATAAACTATCATAAATAAATGTTCCTTCTAAAACCCTTTACATTCCCTTCTCTGACTTTTCTACCTCGAGGGATTTTCCCAGATCTCACACCTGATGGTAAATTTCTTCTAATTTTCAGTCTAAACTTATTTATGGCCAATTTGAATTTTCTTATTTGAATATTATTTATTCACCTGCATTTGCTGTGTGCCAGCTTCACCCTTTAGCTTAAATAGATTTTCTCCCTGTTGGAGAAGATGCTCCTTTGATGTATTTATAGGGAGAACTTTATCACATATCAGCCTTCATTTTGCTAGGCTAAGCAAGAAAAGATCTCTTAAAAAGAAAAGCCTTCATCTCTCAAGATATCTTCATAACTTTTGTCTGTTCAGTGTCAACTCATCTTTCCCAGATGTGGTTTTTGGAACAATATTGCTTTTTTAACCTAAAGTTTGGTGCTGGTTCCATACATCCCATATTTCCTTAGTTTTACTTAAATACATGTTGTCTAATGCAGTCTAGAATTGTATTTCCTTTGATCAGCGGTCATAGGCACTCTCACTCTCCATCACACTCTGACCAATTCTCCTTCAAGTCTTCCTCCTGCTTCCTTGATTCCATCTAAAGGATCTTCCTCTTTGTAGCACAAATTCTTGATGACAGCACTGCACTCTGGGCTGTTTCAGACGGGTCTCTGTGTGATATTCCGAACCTTCTCCATGTGATTAGTTTTCCCAGCTTTGAGTCACCAGTGAATATTTACCATATGGGCCAAGTCTGTGAATGAAACCTAAGAACTGATAAAGGATGGCAAGTTGACCACGAGCCAACAGGGAGCCCTGGCAGCCCAGAGGGCAACCATCCAGCCCGGCATCACCAGCCAGGAGAGGGAGGGGATTGTCCCCTCTGCTCTGCACTGGGGCGGCCCCACCTCGAGCTCTGGGGGCAGTTGGGGCACCACAGGGTAAAAAGGACATCAAAGTGCTGGAGAGTGTCCAGAGGAGGCCACAAGGCTGGGGAAGGGTCTGCAGGGGAAGTGTGTGAGGAGAGGCTGAAGTCCCTGGCTCTGTTCAGCTGGAGAAGAGGAGCCTGGGAGGGGATCTCAGAGCTGTTTGTGCCTTCTCCCAAGGGAGGGAGGGGAAAGAGGGGCTGAGCTCTGCTCTCTGGTGCCCTGGGACAGGACTGGAGGGAATGGCAGGAAGATGTGCCAGGGCAGGGGGAGATTGGATATTGGGAAGAGGTTCTTCCCCCAGCGGGTGGTGGAGCACTGGAACAGCTCCCCAGGGAAGCAGTCCCAGCACCCACTCTGCCAGCATTCCAGAAGCATTTGGACACTGCCCTCAGCCCCACGGGGTGAGTGTTGGGAGTGTCCTGGGGAGGGAAAGGTGCTTTTATCAGACCTTTCTTGAAGCTGGTTTGAAAATTATAAATAAATAATTTTCCCAAGGCCAAAGCAAAAATTCTATGTTCCTGCATTTACTTGGAATGAACTTTGCTCAGTCTGTTCTTCTGCTGATTCCAACATCATCAAGAAACTGCCTGACAGGAGTCCTCAGCACTGTACCAGCAACCTGATCAAACACAATGGTTTAAAAAGATCAGTACTACTGCTAATAATAGCAACTATAATAGTACAAATAATAGATCTTTAAAAGAAGAAAAGCAATCTGACTTGCTCCACTTTCCAACTGTCTCCTCTGTTTTTCCTCCATATTCACCCTAGCAGAGGGATCCTCCTTAGCAAAGGAGCTCTTCCACGTTTAAGCCTGTGTAGACAGCAATCACACCTTAAAACTGAGGTTAACTGGTCATGGCTGATGAGCTTTGTTTAATGAAGAGTCATTTATATAGTGCTCTTTGGATAAAGGCTCTACATTTTAGCATCTAAAATCATAGAATCATAGAACGGTTTGGGTTGGAAGGGACCTTAAAAATCATCCAGTTCCAACCCCCTGCCATGGGCAGGGACACCTCCCACCACCAGACTGCTCAGGCCTGGTAAAAAGACAAAGACTAAAGAAGGTAAAAGGAGGAAATCAAAATACACAAGAGGGGTTAATACCAAGGGCCTTATTTTTCCTCTTTTGTTTTCCCAAATATGTACTGATAATGAATGATTTGTTTCTGGAGGATTTATTTTTACTAACTTTACTGTGTGTGCTTACTTTCTCAGACCCAGGTGCCAAAATGCACTTCCATGCAGCTGCTCAGAAGCTTGCAGCAGGCTGCATTTAATCTGAGCAGCAGTGGCTGCTTGAGATGAAGGTATCATGAATTAACTGGCCAGAATATGTATCTCCAATCCTAATATTCCCAGTACTCTTTCACTGCTTTAGCCTCTGAAATAATTTAAGGCCAGAGTGCTAATCACTCATTTTTATTATGCTGTTAACGTGGCTTTTACATTTTGGTGATGTTTGCTTTTCCTGTTGTGCTGAAAGCAAAATAAAAATAATTAACAAAGAAACTTTGCTTCCACTGTTCTGTGCTGGCACACGGTGCTACTTGGTAGACCTTTAAACTGTCGATTCTGCATGACTAATTGATTGCTTCAGCTGAGGTTAATTAATTAATTAGTAGCAGATCTGCATTAAAGATTGGAGGCATTCAGGACTCCCATAATGGACGCGAGCTTTATTAGTACATAAAATGAGTGTTTAAAATCCACACAGCAACTAATATGCTCTTGAGGCTTTCATTAAACAAACCTATAAAATTACTTGCTTCATTATGTATTTTAGTTACTTTCTTCACATTGTATAGTATCTCTTCACCTTTTTCTTTTGCCAGCCAGTTTTAAGTGCCTATTTGAAATCAATTTCTCTAATAATGGGCTTAATGAGCTCATCAATTAAGGCTGCCATAATGGAATGTAACTGTGTGGTTTCAGTTATCAGTTAAACTCTGGAACTAATTTCCATGCTTCATCTATCAAAAATGATTGGCTAATATTGTTTAGCTTCTGCTTTAGGACGATAGGGAGACCTCGGGCCCCTCTTCACTAATGTCCAAAGGGCTGAATTTCCTCTTGGAGAAGAAGAAAGGGAGGGAGGCGAGGTGGGATGGAAAGAACAATGAGTGGAGAGATTTGGGCCCCTATCTGGATCTGGAGGAAGTGTGATCCTGTATTTCAATGCCAGCATGGTAATTAGCAGTAATGGATTACATTTTCAAACGTATTAGATAAAATGATCGTTCCACATGAAAAATCCCATTATGAGTTTCTTACCTCTCGCTCTCTCTGTCTCTCTGCTGTTTTTGCTCACTCTCTCTGTTTTAATAACCACTGCCCTTTTCTGTGACCCCTTTAAATAATGGTATAAATGGCCAGAAGACCTAAACACATAAATATTTTTTTAAAACAATGACCTCACTTTTATAGCAACCAAACCTGAATTTTGGGAAGTGCTTTTTCTCTGTGCAGGAAAGAGCAGATCACTTACCAAACACAAAAATCTATCGAGACAAGAAAAACTCCTCAAATAAATGGTGAGTAAAAGAAAAAAAGTTAAAGAAATACTGCTAAAAAGCAGGGGAAAAGAAGAAAAATCACAGGTTTTACTTTCTAATACCAGAAACATTTGTTTGTTCTTGCTGTTCAGATTAGATGCATTCAGTTTAGTACACTATAACATTTCTAGCTACTGCTGGGATTTTACTGGTTCTCAGACATAATTGAAATGTTCCATGCTAATGGTAGCAAAACTTGATGTTGACTGAAATGTTCAACTCTCCTTATCTGTCAGAAACATTGTGAGTGTGACCTTTGTTGTGGCTGTGTTTATTTCTCTTCCAGTGGCTCTGTGCATTTTCCAGTTTGTAAGGGATGAAGGAAGGCCATGATTTAGTGGGAGAACAGCAGGCTGGAGCCTGGCTGGAGGGATTTTCTTAATCAAGGCCTTTTAGATTCAGTGCTCTTCATGGAGATGGCTTGAAACCAATGGTACTGAATGATTGTGGAATATTATCCCATCAAACCCAAAACCAGAGAAGTGCATGGGTGTCTCAAACGCCATCCCAGAAAAGGCCTGACTGAGAAATATTCCTCAAGCTCTGCTTTCAACATCTCAGGGTGAAAGATGAGTTTTAGCAGGTCATCTAAAGCTAAAGCAAAACCAAAGAGGATCTTGAAGGGACAGCAGGATTTTGTGAAAGTTTCCTTCTCAAAGGGAGTGATTATTATCTGGCCGTTGCTTTGCAAGTGATTTTGTAATTGATTGTGCATTAATTTTCTGGCTCTGATCTTGCACCAGTGCTCACAGTTGACACTACTTAGCTGAACTGAGTGTGTTATTTTTATTGAGTAAACTTTCCTCTCATGAGTAAAATTAACACTGCAAAGGCTTTTCTTGTGGAATAGCAGAAATTGTGGTAAAGCAAATAAAACCAGTTTGCAAACTTCTTTACAATACTCATAGAATCACAGAATCACCTGGTTGGAAAAGACCTCTGAGATCATTGAGTCCAACTGTACTTGTCCCCTACTAAACCAGATCCCTGAGAAACTCATCACCCGTCTTTTAAACCCCTCCAGGGATGGGGACTCAACCCCCTCCCTGGGCAGCTGTGCCAGGGCCTGAGAAACCTTTTAGTGAATAAATTTTTCCTAACATCCAGTCTAAACCTGCCCTGGGGCAACTTGTGGCCCTTTCCTCTTGTCCTTTCACTTGTCATTTGTGAGAAGAGACCAACACCCACCTCACTACAACCTCCTTTGAGGTAGTTGTAGACAGACATGTTCAAATAACCAAGCTGCACAGTATGAGAGAGTGAGCACAGTTCTAAAATTAAAAAGCATTCTCTAGAAAATAAGATTACTTTTCAATTCTTTGATACCATAATTTCATCTGTTTTGTACTTTTTTAAGAATTAGACTTTGTAAACAATTATAAAACCAGGATGTTGACAAAGAGGATTTGAATTAAGAAGCTCCAAACAGGTCCTATAATTTGCTTGTGTGTTTTTTAACATGTTTAATGATTTGTAAGTTCTCCAATAAAGCTTTAAGATATAATAGTGAAGGGTGAATCCAAGTGCAAATTCATCTCTCCTCACCTTCAGTTTGGTATGACAAAGCTTAGAATCTCCAAATTTTCTCCAGATGCTTAAAAAACAAATTAGAAATATTTTACTTATATGTTATATACCATAGGCAGATTGAGAGAGACTTAAGCTTGATTTTCTTGGATGATTTTAATGTCGTTGTTTTAATGTAAATTTAACACTTGTAAAGCAAATGTTATTTTAGTGCTGCGATTTATAATATTGCAGACAAAGAGAAATGCAAGTGATAGATATGAAGAACAGTCAGGTAGTGAAATCCCGTGTTCTGAACTCTTCATTTAGCTCCTGATTCTTTTGCAGACACCTCTGGTCATTCAGTCTTGAAATCTCCCACTGCCTCACCAGTTAATGGGAATGGGGAAGGCGCCTGTGCTCCCACCTTGACTGCCACAGAGCTTTAATCCTGCTCTCTGGGACCTTTTTGTGTCTCCTTGGTTTTGCATTTACGAGGCTCTTGGGGTTTGAACATGCATTTGCTCTAGTGCTCATTCCAACATGCTCCCACTTTCCCCCCTTCCATTGGCAGATGCTCCTGTGGGCTGTGATTCACCCCTTTTGCCTCTTGCAGGACCCCAAGTTGTGGGCAGCGTGGATGGGCAGTGCCGCGGGAGGACAGCACACAAGGACCTGTGATGGGACCAGTCCTTTGTGCGAGCCAAGGGCCATCATCAGGAATCCGTCCTAAAAAGCAGACTTGGTATGAGAGCAGGTGAGAACTCAGTGAGCTTCAATATTTTGCTGCTGTTTTGTGGGCCTCAGCACAGAAAATGATCATTTTTACACCTAGTCTTAGTGCAGGCATTGGGCTTGATCTGTTGTACCCACGAGTCTATATCTTTCATTTTTTAGTGATGATTTGTAACCAATTGCAAAGAAGATAGCACATTTTTTCCAAATTCATGATGCCTTTTTTTTTTAAATTATTCATCCTTCTACAATAATATTGCTATTATTGGAAGGCATTCAGAACAGTGAGACTGTGTCACTGTCCACAGGGTTTCGTTCGCTGTGCTTAAATATGTGCTACACCTTTGTCACAGGAGAAGAGAGAGGGAACATGGCAGGCCTTGAAAGTGTGTATGAGAGAGCTCTAAATAATACTAATAATAGGAATTTTAAAAGTCTGTCTTTAAGGGTTGAGTGGGCTCTATGTGCCCTATTTACGCCTTTTAATTTCTGAACAATAGCTGTGGGGTTTCCTTCGCTGCAGCGCGCGAGCGAGGTTAAACATTATTTCTGTAACAGCCTTTTGTTTCCAGCTCCCATGGAGAGAGGGGGGAAAAATTGAGATAAAGAAGTGTTATTAAAATTGTGACACACGGCTCTGGGAGTGCGTTAAGGATAGAAGGAGCCAGGACGTCAGGAAAGAAATAATGAAATGCAAAAATCACCCAGACTGACAATTGGGAGCCTGTGTAGCAGCTTAGCCTGTTGGTCCAAGGCTATTTGTCATAATCAGCAGCACTTTTCTCATTAGCAAAAAGCCATTACCAGTGGACTTTATCAGCAGCTGTGAGTTATCAAGGGGCACACAGCAATCCTAGCGTGTAGTCGTGGGGTTCAGCCAGGGTCCGGCTGCTTTAATAAGCCGCCAACTCTTTCCCCAAGTTCCCAGTCAGGTGTCACTGCCATTCCTGGTGAGGCAGCCGGGTGCGCTCTATTAACCACCTCCCTCTGGCGCCTTCCAGCTCCCCCAGCTCAGGGGCAAAGCCACTCCTCCTTCTTCTTGCTTTCTTCTTCCCTCCCAACCCACTTAGGGTCCAGGTAGGTTGGGTGGTGGAGCACTGGAACAGCTCCCCAGGGAAGCAGTCCCAGCACCCACTGTGCCAGCATTCCAGAAGCATTTGGACACTGCCCTCAGCCCCACGGGGTGAGTGTTGGGAGTGTCCTGGGGAGGGACAGGAGCTGGACTGCATGGTCTTTGTGGGTCCCTTCCACCTCAGGTCATTCTATGATTCTATAATTCTGTGACGATCTGGGCTAAGTCTTCCCCACTTGCCTGGGTCAGTCCTTCTTCTTTCTTCTTTCCCACATTTCCACGCTAGTTTTGCTCAGCCTCCTTGTATGGACCAAGTTGTTCTTCTCTTCCTTGTTCCTTCTTCTCCATTTCTTTCCATGGTGTACAAAGCCTTATCTGCTCCTTCCTCTTCCATTTCCAATGCCAACTCCTCAGCTGTGCCGCCCCGTTCCTGCAGAGTACAGGCTGCATTGTGGACAAGCACCTCCAAACCTGCTCCAGCCTGCCAGGAGTCTGCTCAATTAACGTGGTAAACTGGCTGGGACTGGGCTCAAAGTGAGATTTTTTCCCTCTCTGCTCTCTGTTCTTTTTGCCCTGTGAAATGAATAGTTCTATCATACCCTCTCAAGACACATTTAGACATTTCTTTTCTGTAAGTATTCTCCATGATCTGTTCCAGAGGTCACATCCTGGCTCCTGCAGGTGATTAGGGCAAACAATTTGCCCTTTTTCTGCCCATTATGTGTTGCCACCATGACAGATTATATTGAACACAAATGAGTTGGATGTGTTCTTACACCAGCTCCTGGACTGGGAACACAGGTATGAGCAGCCTCTAGGCTGGCAGAACTGGAGTTGGACTCCAGCCTGTGGAGACTGCCTGAGCACACAGGTACCCTCTCAGCACTGCTTGGGTGGATGCACCCAGAGACAGAGAAAAAAGTGTATTCAACAACTTCATGAGGTACATCCAAAGCGTTCTTTTATCCCAAAGAGGGGAAAACACCTCTTTTTTTTTTCCCTCCTGCTTTCAAATGCAAATTAAAAAAATATATTTCTTCTTAAGCTGCTGGTAGGTTCCCCCTCTGAATGGGTGGAAAATTAAAGCAATTCAGTGCAAACTTATTTCGTAGAATCACCGAATCATTAAGGCTGGAAAAGGCCTCTAAGATCAGGAAGTCCAACTATCAACACAATACCAACCATGTCCTGAAGCACCTCATCTACACATTTTTTGAACTCCTCCAGTGATGGTGACTCCACCACTGCCCTGGGCAGCTGTTCCAATGTTTCACTACTCTTTCAGTAAAGAAACTTTTCTTAATATTCAATCTAAACCTCCTCTGGTGCACCTTGAGGCCATTTCCTCTCTTCCTGTCACTTCTTACTTCAGATAAGTAACCTGGGAGAAGCGTTTTCAGGCTCTTCACCTTCTTCCCTGTGGCTGGAGAGGAAAATTTACCACATTTTAAGAAAACAGTACATTGTAGCTCATGGAATGCAAAGGGAGGTGAATATATATATATTTGTCTGTGGGTGGTTGTGCTCAGAGTGCTGCTCCACTGGAGCCTACTGGTATCATTACAGGTCATGAACTGAAAGATTTGAGCAGATCCAAAATCTAATGAAGTCAGTGAAAAGATTCTCACTGACTTCAGGAGGCTTTCAGACAGGTGTTAATTAAAGGGCAAATTTAATATTGTATAGAGCTGAGTTTTATAATGGTACAGACCCCTGACCCTGAAAGAGGTAAGGAAATGTAAGGTGTTTCAGGTTGATTTAAGAACATCCATGCTTTCCATCCTTTATTTACATTGGATTAAAGCACAGCTTTAGCTTCATTAACTCAAATTTATGCACAAACAAACCTGTTATTGATGCTGTCAGAGATGAGAAAACATCTGCAGAGAGCATGGGTAGCACTAATTTCACCTTGTGCTGGAATTTGCCATGAGGATATCTGCACTGGATATGGGTCACCTGCAGAGTATGGCTTGTCAAACCTGTTGTAGGCATCTATGAATTGTGCCACAGAGTTGTCCATTGGGCTATAACAGGAGCAGATGAATGAGTTTGTTATTGACTTAAGTGATGTAGACAGCTCCATTCATTCAAATGTGTCTTGCCCTGTCTGTTTCCCACTGTTGCTTGTCCTGCATCCACAGAAAGCACATCTCAGCAAAAATCTTGGACCTCAACTCAATAAAACTCTTGTTTAGCTTTAAAAATATTAATAATCTTCTGACTTTATATGTTAAAGTTATCCCATAAAAAGATTTTATTGAGCCAAGGCAGTGCCACGATAAGTTGCTTTGAATGTTTGTGAAACTGAGATTTGTAGGAAGGTAATATTATGCCTTTTTTTTTTAACTAGAACTACCGTCTGAAACCCATTCATTGCTGTCTCCATTGGAAATTTATATGCAATATACTATATATATTAAACCTTTACCACCATTACCCTGTGACACACATTGAGAAGTCTCTCATTTGGTTTGGAAAAATACTAAAAGCATCACCAGGTTCCAGGTTGCTGAAACTGGATGGAAAGGCTGAAAAAGCAGATTGCCTTCAAGCTCTCTAGTTATTCTTTTCATATTATTTAAGTTCTATTAAATATTTTTGAGATATTATCTGGGAGACCATGTTATGAAGCAAAGAACAAAGGATTAGGTTGCCTCAGTTAAAATAAAATCAAGCACATGGCAAGTTCCCTTAGGTCTCTGTAAGGGTGATGGGGTGGCACGAGAGTGAAGGAGATATCCAAAAAGGGACCACAAGGTGGCTCTAAATATATTAAAGAGGAGATTCCTCCTTCCCTGCTTTCAGCTGTCTTTAATATTTATCATGGAAAAGGAACTGCTGTGTTTTTATAATATGAACTGTGTTGCCACAGAACAGATCTGGCAGCAGCTCAGGTAACACACACCAAACCAGAGGCTGGATGGCCACTGGGCTGGTATGAAATGGGTGTAAGGGATCAGAGCATCATAGATATTACTCCCCCCAGTACCATCTGTACAGACCTAAAACCTTCACTTTTTTGTACTTTTTACCCCATGCTTTTGGGATTTCTTTTTGCTCTTAAGAGGTAAGATGTTGATAATATGCATATATAATATATATCACATTATCTAAGATTCTAGGGAGAAAGCAGCCTGTTCATCATTTGGAAAAGCTGTCAATCTACTTGCACTGTGAGGAGCTGAGTTGTAAACCTCTGAAACTCAAGTGAATCAATTCTGCCTCAGCAAGGAACATCAAATGCCCATTGACTTCTTCAGCAGGGGTGAGTGGTGCAGGCAGCTGCTGGGGAACTGGGCCCTGGGTATAAAATGCAAATTTTAGCAGATTGCCTCCATTCAAGGGAAGACTAAGGACAAAAAACCCACTTTCTTCTGTTTCCTATTATGTTTTTCCTTAGTGATTTTTGATAAAAACACAGTGGGTTTGACCTTAGAATCTTTTTTACCTCTGGTAGATTTTAAGATTTCTTACATGAAAGTGAATGCAATGTGCTGCTTTAAATATCAGGTGTTTAAAACCTAATTTGGGGCATTTTGTGTAACATTCTCTGCCTTTCTGATCTGTGCAGTCCTATACCTCAGGCTATTGTCTAATGCAGATTTTCATATCCTAGAAAATGTAAGAAGTATCTTCAGGGAGAATCCTACAGTTTCAATGAAATAATAATAAGCTTTCCTTTGAGATATTTATAAGAAAGAAGCTGATTGGTACATGATGTTTAAGTCAAATTGAATTCTTTACTGTAACTGAGCACAGAAAGTAAATAATCTTGTTATTTATCTTGCACATTGGCCCACTTCAAGATAGACAAATGCATCCTGTAACTGATTAGAAATGGGACTGTAATCTCAGCTGTGAGAACCGGCAAAGGAATTGTTCTCAAGAGACAGAAGCAGAGGGAAAGGACTGGAGGGGGAAATCACTCAATTTTCTTGGTCAGTTGTTGTCCAAAAAAAACCCCAACAACCCACCAAAAAAAAACCTAAAAAGAGAGAGAATGATCTTATCTCTTCTATTCTTTTGGACAGAATTATAACCAAAGAGTTGTGATACTGGAGTTATTACATATTTGAGATAATACCCATTGAAATTGCAACTCATTTTATTCTCTTCCTATGTCTGTTTCTCCATCTTCTTTTCTGAAGATTAATAGAATTCTCAATAGAGTAGAAAACCAGCTCCCCTCTTGCTGGGGGCTCAAGCACAGCAATTACTAATAAGCTTATTATTATTATTATTTTGTATAGACAGGTTGTGCAAAAGAGTGTTTATCTTGGGCAAATGTAGCTAGAAAATTATAATCCCAGATATCACTTTAAAAAAGATGAAAGGGTCTGAGCAACAACAGTGCTAGGAAAGGTTTAGAAATATTAGTGGAGTACAAACAGGAGGGAATATATTACATATGAAGGTCTACTTCTTATATTAGGTGAAATACCTCCCAGAGATAGCAGTGCTTGGTTCTGCTCCCAATTCAGCAATTAGCTTTGCAACCTAAACATGCATTTATATGCTTTGCTGCTTTGGACCCTTGCAACGCTCACCAGAAGTGACTGTTCTCTGTGGTTCTGCCATTGATTTTCTGAGAGCAGAACAGCATCAGTGAGTCAGCAACACAGCTCAGAGCACGGTGCCTGCCCAGGTGCAGTGCAGACATTGCCACGCTGTGCCCACGCTGGGCATAAATCAGTTGGTGGCCTCTACACGAGTCTGAGGGCTGCCAGATGAGGAGGCCCGTGCTAATTAAGTCGGGCTCTAGATAGCTCAGTTTCAGCTGTAGGAGGAGTAAGAGTTGGCATAACAAACTCTGCCTTGAAAGTGCATCTCAGGAGTGAATTCTCCCAAGGTGTCAAAGGCCATCCATAGTCCTAAAACACAGTGGAAAAAAAAAGACAGAGTTTAGTTTGGTAAATCAGCCTGTCTCCAGAGAAGTCCCTGATATGTAGAGCCTTATGCCAGGGTAGGCTACAAAATCCTACAATTCTCTTCATTCAGAGAACACTGATGTAAAAATTCTCTCAGCTTTTACAGAAAGATATTGGACAATGGGTCTGCTTTTTGGGAAGGTCTGAAGCTTCTGAAGACTCCGTGTTTGTGTGGGAGTGTGCACGCTGTCAGCACCTTTGAGCAGCAATGCTGCTTTTGAAAGAGAAGTATTTGTGGATAAACCCACCCTTTGTAATTTATTCTGTGCATCTTGAATACTGAGAAATTTTGAGAGGCTTCGCTTTCCTGACAGAGCTGGAGCTGAACGAGATCCTCGTTTATAAGGATGACTGAGTGATGCAGAGAGTTCAAGTGACAGTTCATTCTCTTTTAAGGCTCCCCTCAGCCAGTCTCAATTTGCAGAAGGAGATGGAAGGGGAAACAGGGAATGAAGTACTGTATAAAGACAAAAATCACGGATTGTGTGATGGAAAAGACCAATTAGACCATCTGGTCCAGGCTTCCAGGGAGAAGAGGCACTATATGGTGAACTGCCAGCAGATTCACGAGAGGGAAGATGACAATAGGATCAAGAATTGCTAACAGAGAAGAAAGTGGTGACTCAGGTTGGAAAGTGCAGGTGCAATAGGAGTCTGTCCCTCCTTGCCGTTATTCTCTCCTTTCTCTAACTCCCTATGACGTATCAGAATGTTAGAAATATCTAGGAGAAGAGATAATCCCAGTCAATTCACATGGAAAATTGTTCCTAGGAACTTTTGGTAACATTTGTATAGTGGTTGTGCCTATTTTTACTAAAAACACTACAAAGCAGTGTCCCTTTGGCAGCCTTTGTGGCTATCAGTGCTTCAAAGCCAGTTATGTCCTCTTTCAAATGATTTTTCCCTGACGCTTATACTCTTGCCCTTGGCTTCAGAAAATGTCTATTTTTAAATTGGATACTTAAAGATCACCTATAAAACGAGAAGATTAATGAGGGAATATACAATAATACTCTTCCCACCCCTTTACCTGATCTACCATTCTTTCATTTGCCTCTGATGTCTCCTTTCCATCTCTTCTCACCAGCCACATCTCCTTGTTTTCCCTCATTTCCCTCGGTCCTACTCTGGATTGCAGTGTTCGTCCACGTGCTCGCAAGCAGCAGATTTTTTGTCACAATATCTGGACAATCTTGATTGAATTGAGAAGATCACAGAAATTTCTGACAAGTTTTGTGAAAACAGGCAGTGAGGCAGGGAGTGACCGTCTGTAGGAAAGGGTTCTCTCTTACACATGAGGAGATGGACTCAGGAGATTTTCTGAACAGCGTATTTCTTGTGCTCCATGGAAATTAGGGTTGAGTTTTATGTTTAAACTCATCCTCCATATGACCTTTTGTTCTTATGTGACCTCTGTAAGCCTTAAATATTTTTACCGCTCTTTCTCACCTAAGGTCTCTTAACACTTCTGGTTATTTTCAAACTCATATTCCTGTTCAGATTGCTATAATCAGAAGAGTATTTCTGAATAAGTAGAAGATACCTAATATTTCAAAGCTTTCTGCCTTATCCTGAAGTAATTGGCCCAATTTTAGCTATGCAAGCGGCGTGCTTGCCACTCCTGCCCGTAAGTGTCATCATGAGAAATGGCTGCAGCCTGTTTATTAGTACATCTTATTATGCTCAGGTTTGCTTCCTTCTTTTTTCTCAGGATTTAAAAATCTTGAGAAAAAAAACCCCCATAAAACTGCTTAATCAGTGGTGAGTGAACAAATGCAGCTTCCTGAGAGGAACAGAAGTGCCCACCCGGTGCAGCAGGGTGCAGCGAGCTCAGTGTGACATTATTAAACCCCCTCTCTTGCTGGAGAAAGGAAGGAGACTTCAGCAACTTGCAGTTCAGGACCACAAGAAAATAGATAAGCTTTGAACCATTCCCAGAAGGTTAATGGGCTTGGATGCTGGCAGCCCAGTGGGGAATGCCAGAAGAAAACTCGCTCCTCTCAAAATCCTTCAGCACTGCTCTGCAGGCGACAGAACACGGGTCGTGGCAATATCAACCCGTGTGCCCACCACCCGTCCTGTCTTGAGGGTGTGCAGAAAGGAACTGCCTTTTTGGTATGTGGATCTTAAACCACTGCAAACACCCTGCCTAGGCCAAACACTTGTGCAGGGGGTTTTGCCAGACACAACTGGCCTGAGGCACACCCTGCAGGCGGGGCAGCGGCCACCCTCGTGGCACTGTAAATGTATACACAAGCTTGAAATTCTTGTAGAAAAAAGAGCTTCCATCCCTTTAGTAACCTAAACTCTGCCTCAGAACAGTATGGTCGGTTGGAGACAGCCAGCAGTCCAGAAGCACTTGGACAATGCCCTCAGCCCCACGGGGTGAGTGTTGGAGGTGTCCTGTGTAGGGACAGGAGTTGGACTCAATGGTCCTTTTGGGTCCCTTCCAACTCAGGTATTATATGATAATTCTATGAGCAAAGGAGTTGTCAGCCTAAGCTCAATGAATGCCTGCACCCTATTTCTGGGGATGGCCCAGACCTCATATTTAGGGGGAGAACTGAGAGCCCTGCAGAAGACAGGTCAGGAAAAGGTAAGCCTCATCGTAATCTCCAATGATTAGAACTGTTTTCAATCCTGAAATAGTCAATTCAATATAGCTTCGTATTCTTGTGTCTGTCACTCCACCTGTGCTATGAATGCTTCTTATTAGCAATATAAAGTTAATATTGTATAAAGCTGATTTAAAAGAATTCCAGGTGGCCATAAGCACTGAAGTCTTCACTGCATGAAAAAAAGAAAATAAAAGCCTGTCTTCTTCCTAGGCAGGGAGACAGCACCCAGAGACAAACATACACTTAAGGTAAGTTAAAAAGTGTGGGGAAAAAACCCCAGGAAATAAATTCCTCAAAATGGCTGCTAGAGGCTTCCCTGGTCGAAGCCGACAGGAACCTGTCGATAGCTGTCCATGCATTTCAGTCAGGCTCTACGATACCACTTAAACATTTCACTAAAGTTTCAGTGTTAAACGGTTTAATTATTTCTCTTCTACTTGAAAGTCTAACAGAAATGAAGCAAACAAATAAGAAAGTGATTATTTTCCTTTCCAAAGGAGCTTTCGTTACAAATGCAAGGAAAAATAAAGGAAAATAGAGCCTGTGGCTATGATAGGGTTAATAGTAAAGACTGCTTTTTTTATTTTTTTCGTTTGAAATGGCTCCATGGTTCGAGAATGACTCTTTGCTTCCCCTCTTAATCTGTATTTTACGAGTGAGAAGCTTTGCATTATGCAAATCGTTAGATAGGAACAGGTGACATTTCAGCAAAGAACATGATCAGCGGCCCGGGCCTGGATTGGGCTGCTGATTTATACATTAGTATTTGTCACAAGGATTGCAAGGACTTCACTCTACATTCTGCAATTTGCTTTTCTGTTTTTTTTCCCTCCCCGCAATCCTTAAGGTGGAAACTTCATCAAAGTATTTAAAACACACTGGTCAAGCCAAAAGGAGCTTCTTTTGTTCTGGAAAGGGGGTGAAACAGCACAGCTTGGTTCTGGTGGCTGTTAATTGTCACTGCATGGTTTAGGCTTGCTGCAGGTTCATGAGGAAGCAGAGCACATCTGCACAGCTCCAGAGCCAGATCCTCTGCGGCAGTGGTGAACACCCTGGTAGTGCATTGACCTTATTGCAGAGCAGAGACCACCCTCAGAAGGACAACTTGGACTTTTATTTAAACTTTGTGGACCACGTAAAGAACGGACATCTTCAAAGTGAAAGGTGTGTCACAATGCAACAATTTACAGTCCATTTTCATTTTCTTTCCCCTTCTGGACTTTCTCCAGTGTCAGGCAGGCTCAATACAGATTGATTTGCACGCCGTGAGATACATTTTGGACTCTAAATTATTTCTGGGAAAAAATCCTGGTAAAAGAAGGGGATTTACTGTCATTGAATTTAACACCAGGAACGTTGTTTTTCTTTTCATCTTCTAGTTCTCTGAAGCCTTTTAGTTTTTACTTTTATAGTGGCTTTGCTGCTTCCCTGTTAAAACTATAAAATGTGACAGCAGCTGAAATCAGGGAAGAGGAGAGGTTATTAAATGGCCAGAGTGTCGCTCAAAGCAAGTTCAACCACGGTGTTGACAGCAGCCTGCTGGTGCTCCTCGGCATGGACAGGAGAAACATGTTTGGAAGGGACCCAAAGGATCATGGAGCCCAACTCCTGTCCCTACACAGGACACTCCCAACACTCACCCCGTGTGACTGAGGGCATTGCCTTTGTGAGAGGCACAACGGAACAACAACCACGAGCACAGCATTTTGCAAAATGCAAAATGGGAGCAAATTTGCCCAAATGCAGATTGCTCACACTATTTCACAGGATTCTTTAGAGCAAATATAATCTGTTGGTCTTCTAAGCTGCCTTGCTGCCCAAAGGCACCGTGGCAGGGCTGTACCTGCTCTAAGGTCCAGCCCTCATTCGGAGGAAACACTGATAATGTATTTGCTGCAAATCAGGGGAGATGGGGGAAGGCAGAGGTGTTTTTCTCCCCACCCGGTAATTCTGGTGGTGTCTGCCTCTCCTTGTCACCATGCAGGCACCTGCCTTGACTGTGCATCCCCATTTTCAGCGCTCAGCCAGGGCTCTGTGGTTAATAAACCAATGACTGAACTGTGGAAACCTCTGCTCCAGCCTACGTACAAAGGCCGCACTGCCTCGTCTCCCTGACTCGGGCAGGAGCCAGGCAACAGGAGCTGCTGTCGCTTCACATCAGTCCAAATGTCTCTAAGATAACACCTGGGCAACAACAAACTCTCCTTTTCTCCAGGCTTTTATTAAGGGCCACACTACTTGTGAAGATGGTGAATGTCCTTGCCCTTCTCTTTCTGAGCCTGGTCTTTTGGCTGTTTCTTTGATGAGTACAAGCAGAAAACCAGTTCTCCTGAGCAGTACCTTAGGTCCTGGGCATCTTTACACCTGTTGTAAAGGAAGTATATTAGGTCACATGAATGATTTTTGTTTACATCTTGCCATATGCTTATGACATTGATAGTTCTTTCATGTTAAACTTGAGTGAGAGGCTGCTTAAAGATTTAAGAAAATCTTCGTCTTCAGAAAGATTTATATTGACTCACAAAGGCATATTTTCTCATTTCTGCTACCTTCATCTCTGTGGAGTGTAAAAAGACATACAAATACCTCATCCCAGATGGTCTGCCTTTCTATAACCCTCTCAGGCATGTTGACAATTCACTGTCCATGACAGTTACGTTTCCCTGATGTTGGAGTACACTTCTGTTTACAAATGTCTCCTTTTAAGGTCGAGTGCAGGCAAACAGCATCAGTCACATATAGCATGTAGCATATGGCACGTTCCTACCTGCAGTCATGGTCACTAATCCTTCACTGCGATGATATTTTATTTCAAGCACCTTGGGTTTTAGCTGAAATAATAGCTTAGGTTCTATCTTAATGTGTTTCCTTATCCCCTTAACGTAGCTTTAGCAAAGATAAGAATGTTTTCCTGAGAATGGCACCAGCTCATAATTCATTTGTGTCAGAAATCATTACCATTTCTTAATATCATCCCAATTAACCTTTACTTCAATCCAGCTGTTCTCAGCTGTGGTCATGGTAATGCCTTTGAGATAAGCCTGTGCTATAGGTGCCTCTCCCAGGTGCTGTGGCCAGCTGTGGGAAGGCTCCTGATTCTGGGGGCAGGAAGAGCTGCTCTTGGCCATCGTGAACACGCTCTGGGTTCAGGGCACTGCCGTGCCTGGAAGGTGGTTGGCACAGTCTCCCGTGCCAAGCTGCACCACTCAGGCAAGGTTTGCTGAGGGCATTGGTGTAGGACTTTGTGAACTTATGCCAAGGAGCCAGCCACTACATCCCAAAGCTGTGCAGTGATTTACTGATGGCAATTAGCACAGTGGGCAGCAGCAGAGCCAAGTGTAAGCCAATCCTGTAACACTGGCACAGACAGACCGCGCTACCGTCGTATTTAATAGCATCTGCTCTCAATGGCTGTGATTGTTTCTACAGAAATGCTTTATATCAGATATATTTTTGACTGCCACATCAAATACTCACTGGATTTCCTCAGGCTTCACATTGAACTGCATTTCCAGGACTGGCTATTACTCCTATTGCAGTAACTTCCTCTGCTGCATTATTCATTTATCACCTTTCTGACCAAATTTTGTGCTACTGTAACACAAACCATGCAAAGCTCTTCTGGCACTTCTTAAAGACTGGTTAATTTGTCTCCACACCAATGAAATAATTATGATTATCCTCCTGTTACAGGATGAGAAGCTGAAGAAGGGATATGACAAAATGGTTTGTCTGAAAGAAAGATGCCCGTGTGTATGCAAAGTTATCATTCACAGTTTCGTATCTCTTGTATTTTTTCTGCAGACCATTTGTACACCAAACAGTTTGCTGAGGTGTGTGGCCACACATGTGTGTCTGGGAGGAATCCTATCCCAAAGCTGGTGTGAACAACAGGTCTCCCATATGTGTCTTCACAGAAAAGCCAGCATTATTAATTACAGTATTTATCATTTCATTGTTAATAATACCATCATAACAAAACATCTGTGTATATAAGTGGTTCTATAGGTGTTTAAAGACAGTTCTTTCTCCAATGAAATTCAAGTGGAAGTAAATGAGAAAGAGAGAAGAAACAACAAATATGAGGCACTGAGATCCAGTTCAAATTATTTTGCCCAACAGACCCAAACCTTGCCCCAGTTCTCTATCTTCTTGCTATAATTGCAGCAAATAATCCTCATCGGTTTCTCACTCAGAGGCTGCCTTTATGCCACTTCTGGATTTTTAAAGTAACAGGTAAACTATATATCTTGGATCTATTGGTATTCTTTCATATGAGCAAAAGTAAGGCCAAATTAGGCAAAAACTTTTTACTTGGTATAAATTTAATTCCTGTAGATGTGCCCAGTACAGGATTCTTTTAAAGAGTTCTTTTAATTCACTCCCTGATTGTCTAAGAAAGGATGGATTTTGCATGCTAAGGAACGTTAAGAAATGCATGGCAAGGTGCAGTGACCCATTTGATACTTGTTTTCTTTCTTGATAGGTTCTTCTATACTGGCACATACTGATAATCAGCTGAGACCACAGTCTGTAAGGACGTGTGTCCTGCCACGGCCCTGCCTCTGGTCAGCACTGTCTGGGCTGGAGACACAATCATCTATCCCCAGTCGTTTAAAAGCACAGGGGAGTTGTCTTGTCACGGATGAATACAATAAAAGTGTTTATGACTGTTACCTACATGATATCAGTAATACAAGGCAGAATTAGAAAAGCTTGTCATTTGTCAATCTTAATCCGGGGTGTTCTATGGTAGAGGGTGCTGCCTGCGTGTTTGGGGTTGTGTTGGTGCCAAGGAAGGATGTTTACCTAACTGAAAACATCGGCTGCAGTCTTAAAACTGTGGATTTCTTATTGCCTTAAAGAAAAAAACCAGACCCAATCAGACCTTTTTCTTTTCCTCAGACAACCTATGAATTGTTAAAAATAGTAAATTTGGACCCAACATCAATTTTTTGGACAGATCTTAAAACAAGGATGGTTACTGACAAGGACCTGTTGGTCTCCAGTGATAAGAGAACTCAGCACTTCTTTTAGCCAAGGCTGAGTGTGAACTTTGTGTGGATGTTGTTCTAGAGTCAATTTTCTATTCAGCTATCTGTTAATAAAGATGATCTATATTGTAAAGTGAATCATTGTTTCTGGATGCTTCATTTGTCTAGGTTTGGGTTATATTATGCCTTTTTCAGCCTTGACATTCTTGAGTTGTCCATAAAATTTTGGATTCCTCCACTGGTATTTATTTGAAAGTATTTTTAACATAGTTTTGGGATTTGGTTTATTCATGGAGAGGGGAACTGAAATGTTATCTCAATTCCAGCTTGGGTCTGGGGCCTGCTTAGTTCTGTAATTCCCCATGAATGTTAAAGTTCACTGATATCCCACTCATCATTTTCAATATTTTATTCCAAAACGTGAAAAAACAGTGCTGAATAAACAAAAGACATTTTGGCAGATTGCTATGAAGGTGTTTGTTGTTAAAGGCAGTGCATCCAGTGATCCTACCTCACTTCTCTTACAGTACCTGCCTTCTTAAGACCATTTTATATTGGCAAGAACATTATTGCTTACTGCACATTCATGTGAAGAACACATGAAAGATATTTGAAAACAGTTGACAGCAAACAATCCCTTGAATACAGAGAAGGTTGTCCTTTAAAGTCAAGATACACTCTGCTGCATTATATCACGATGGAGAGCAGGAACAAGAATCAAAACCATCTTGGAGAGCGGGAGAAAATTGCAAATGTTCATTTCTATTGAGACAATCTTATGAAAAAAACTATAAAATAAAACCTGATCCAAAAACCCCACCACACTGATATAATTTGCCCATTTTGATCATACAGGAGTATGATGATGTCTATTGAGTCAGTTGGACTTACACTCTGAAATGAAGTGTTGACTGATATATGAATGATAATTACATACAAACAAATTGTAGTTACAGATGCAAGAAAGGACATGTACAGGCCGTCACAGGGAGTGGTTATTGTCTCTTTACCTCCCTACAGAAGGATGTATTAACCTGTTGCTTCCACAGCACCCAGAAAAATGCACAAAGAATATACTTTTGTCCAAGGAGTTGAGCCGTTTTGTCACAGTGAAAGTAAAGGAAGGATAAAATCCCAGTTCCCTGCTTTGTGGCTGTGTTGGATGGGCTGGTTTGACAGATGTGAACATGCTTCTGATACTGCCTGGAGCCAGTAACTGCATAGTATGAGCTACTGAGTAGTCTTGCACAGGACTGGAAGATTTGTAGAGTCCTCACGGGGTCTCTATGTGCAGAAGGAGACGAGGGTAGGGCCATGGGAGAATGCAGAGTGGTGTTTCAGCAAGGGTTGGAACAAAATCAAATTCAGCGAGAGTCCAGGTTTTATCAGTGCTTTTGAGCCCACATATAATCCACAGGAACAGTAAATTAAATAAATGTGCTAAGTACACAAATACTTTTGCCTTGAAACAGGACAGAATTGATTTAGATACTCTTTGGAACTGGCATCTGGAACTGAAAGTTGCCCCCAGCCTCTTCAGCTCTTTGCAGTTAGTCCCAGAAGCACAGTGGAGTCAGATCTCCTCAAATGTCTGTCACTCAGAAGACCTTTGCTTTGCTTTGCCAGTCAAAAAGCCACAGATAATTTGGATGTAATTAATGCAACCATTTGCAATTCTGGAAGCTGATCCTAATGCCCGTACCACAGGTTTAACTGTGGTAGGTCTTTCCCTCAATCACAGCAGAACAGGGAACCCTGAGGAGGAAAAGTGATTGAGCAATGGGACTCTCAAACTGCAGAATGGGAATGTACATCTCCTATATTCCTGTTTTCATAGTGATCACAACACCCCCAGTGGTGACAGCATGGTTCTGGTGCTGCTCCTGCCATAACTTTGTTGTAATCTGCTGCCTGAACTGGTGCTGCCAGAAAGACCCAACCCCAATCTGAGATATTAGAAAAAGAAGCGTTGTCAAAGTCTTGGCCTCCCCAGTGGAGTTCCCCAGTCTGCTCCAAGTTCTGCTGGTTCTGCCCCTGCTCACATTTGACTGTAACACACTTGAACTGGTCCTTATCTGGCAGTATTTTTGGGGGGCCTTTTATGACAAAGGACTTTGCTGCCGAAGGACAGGTAACACTGCTCTTTCTGCAGGCTGGATGAGAGGTGGGGGAAAGGCTGTGTGTGCAACAGGACTGCGAGGCAGGTGGAAAGTCTGTAGCTAAGCAAAGTGGGGAACCTTTACTACACAACTTATAAAACTTGACTAAATCAGTCAGGGCTTGGTTTTTAAGGGGTTGCCCAAATATCCCTTAGAACAACAGCAAACTAAGTGGGGATTTGAGAGTAAGGATTTAAAGCTTTGTTCAAGGAAAGCTGATAATCTCTTAAATCACAGAATTATAAACTAATTATTGCCCCAGAAAGTAAGGAGCTTTGATCCTGAAATGGCTTATTTTGCCTTTGCAGAGGTTGCTGAAGATGCATCTTATAGGAGAAGTTCTTGTAACTCGTGAATTGTTCTACAGATTCCACCTTAAATGGATTTTATCAGACTGTGCACTGGTAAGCTCATGCTAATATCGGCTCCAATAAAGAACAAATCAGTGCCCAACTCGACTCGTCTTATCGCACAGTCAAAACTGATGGCTGAAGAAGTCATAAAGATCCCATTTAATCTCTCGCCTATCTATCACTGTGAATGTCTTTATCCTCTTTGTGCAGTGGTAATATCTGCTCATTATGAAAGCAAAATAGATCTGGCATGAATAAAAGCGGAATGAAGTGCTCACTTTGATTTTGACAGCATGATCAGTGGAAGCAGTAATCTGTGAGAATCAAAAGGGCTAAATTATTCCATAACAGTAATTTGAGGGAACAGCTCAGAGCATACACATCTGCTTTCATATATTGTGACGTGCACTGATAAAACATCCTTCCCAATTTACTCTCTCTGTGCTTGACTAATCTGCAACAGCTCTCACAATGTCTAATCATGCCATCAAAAAGGAGAAGAAGTTCAATTGAGACTCAAATGAAAGAAGATTGGAAAACTATCCTCAATTGAAATTACATTTGTAAATGAGCCATAGTTTTTCTGTTCAGAGTGCGTTATGGTAAATCTGCCCGAAGAAGTAGTTATGCTGAAGAACAGCAACGTGTATCTAGATTGTATTTATTCCATTACTGCTCAAGCAAAATTATGGCAGCTTGGAAACCCTGGGGCATGTTTTCAAAACTGATATGCCAAATTCATAGTCAGATTGCTGTAGTATAATTATAGCATCTCTGGCCAGCTGAAAGATTCCCAATACATATAAATTACACAGCCAGGTTACAGTTATAGGGGGGTTATTTTTAAACATTCCTGCTGCAGAAGATTTCTTCCTTTATTTGCAGGCTGAGCCATACCCATACTTTTCTTCCTTCCTTTATTCATGGTGGGTTTGGAGCTAGCTAACCAGGCCTCTGACGTACTCGGAACACCAAAATGGAGGTCACTTTGAAGGTCATACAAGGGTGTATCCTGCTGATCCCTAGGGACAACATCAACCTGAAGCATGTGTGGACTGGGCTGGAATATATGCTACCAAGACTGAACATGGGAGAGTCACATTAAAGCTCCAGTACTGGATATTCACCTCTGGTTGTTGACATGCTTTCTTACACACAGTAAAAATCTCTTCCTCCTAAAATGTGTGGGCCTCCTCTCTGATCTTGGCTAATTCAAGTCTGCCCCGTGGCACTCCAGTTTATGAAGAGATATTGTCACCTCTGCTAGAACCTTACTTCAAGAAGTGTTATCCTTCCCTTAAAACGTCTGATCCCGTATTATTTTGTCAGCCAAGGTATTCTAATCTCTACCATTTTGACTGGACTCACACATTATTGAACTTCTTAAAGCTGGTAATACTGGGTGCACGTCGTAGGGATCCTCTCTCATGTGCCCCTTATCCTGGTACAGCCAAAGAAGTGGTGAGTACCTCCTTTGTACCCCTGATGCACCTTCCTGTTGATGAGGAGGTACCTATAGGTCTGAGAGGGCACAGGTAAGCAAATGATGCTGCCATCAACTGTGCTGATGTTGCTTGCTGTTCCATTCCATGCTCATTCTTAGCTCACTTTCTGCAAACACTTCAATCAATATCTAGAGCTGACTTTACCACTACAAGCCTGACTGGCCAGGATTTTTTTTTTTCAATCTGTTCATCAGAAAATTAAGTCTCAGCAAAACTGAAAGATGTCATGAAAAATTTGGAGTTCACTAAGATTCTTCTTCCATTGGAAAAATTAAATGAAAATGGTTATTTTGCATAATTTAATTAGATCTTGAGCTTAATTGAGATTCTTTCTTTGGACATGCCTTTGTCCAGGAGATGTACTGATGGTCTATTGAGATTATAGGTCAGATCTTTCTTGTTCCCATTACTACAATTGGCTTTACTATGTATCCCGTGATAAAATGGGATGTCCTTTCACCTTTAACCCCTGCAATGCATCAGGATGGACCTGTGATGATGGCAAATGTTGGAGAATGTGGTTGAGTGAAAGCATGTGTGAGACATCCAAAGAGCTTTCCCAGTGATTTGCCTCCTGTCACTTGTCACTTCTTGTATATTCACTACATCTGCCATTATATTTGCAGCCCTTGGACAGGGAGCCAAATGTTTTATTGGCCAAAATATTTAGCAAACTTTCAGGCTGACTAAATAATAAGGTCTGCAATTTTGGGGTAGGAAAGAACATCAGCTGAAACTGATTTTCAAATATGCACTTTAGTTATGCTGGGAATATGCATTCATTAAATCAGTGAATAAATACAATATCATGTGGTTAAAAAACCTATGTAGCTCACATCATGTGTCCAATCACACCTTAGTGATAAGGTTTAATGAATAAAGAAATAAAAGCTATTCTAGAATTTTGTATAAACCATGTTATTACACGTACTTTTGAATAAGTAAAACGACTAAATGACTGCTACTTCTGCTTTTGGATATTCTGGAGTGAATCATTGATATAGTGATTTTTGTTGTGAATATTTGACCATCTGTGTGAGATGTACAATAGCATATGGATAAGCATTATAAATATTTGATTCATCAAAATTTAGAAAATATTACTTTGTGTTTTAAGTCAGGGAAATGAGATGAGCATAAAAGTTTTGTCACCTTCCTCTGTAATAAAAGGTTATTTTTATGGTCCCATTTGAAGGACAGCTGAGCATAGCTAAGATGATTTACCTTACTGGTTGGTATAAAGGTTACGCAGAATTAACCTTGATTCCTCAAGTACTTCTGCCCACACCCAACTTTGCCCATGAAATTAGCCACATTAAGTCAGGAGAAGGGGTTACACCCTGCTTTAGGTTTGTGCCTAAGCATTTGCAGGTTCGGGGCCTAAAATGTCAAGATCTTTGAGGACAAGTCATATCTTCTTGCTTGTTTTTGTTCTAGCCCTAAACATTTTGAGATATTAAAAAAAAATTAAAAAGAAAGCATGATTTTAATCTGTATGCATAAATACTCCAAGTTGTCTACATTGCTGTTTCTGGATTGGTTCGAAATTTAATTTTCTCTTACCTATTCACACCCAAGGTATTCCAAAATGACATATCTGTCAATAGTTAGCTTAATACATTGCTCTTCTCTGCCAAAGACCCATGAAGAGACTTTAGAGATAAATGAACCTGTTGTGTTGATTAACAGCAGTGATGTACAGCAGATAACTAACTATGAACTGCTTTAGCTGCAGTACTTTTGTTCATTCCTAATTGTCTCTGTGGAGCGTCAGGTTCAGGGATGAAGCTGTGGACTAAACAGGTTTATGGCTGTTATACTGGAGAAGGGGGAAAGAAAACCAAACACATGCTGATAAACTCCTGTCTACCTCACCTGTCAGTGCTACCATTTAACTTCAAAACATTTTAGACTGTCAGTCTCACTCTCCATCTCTGGCTGATGATGGCTCCTGATCTCACTGCTAAAAACTGTCTGTGTTCATTTAGCTCTTGCCTTCTCACAACAGACCCCTGCAGTGTCTTTGCCATTGCTGTGGTAACAGCTGGGAACCACAGGCTGGTTTAAAAATCCCCATAATGCTGCTGTGCTCCGTTCTGCCCTTGCACTTCATCACAGATTAAGATAAAACGAGATTCTAATGAACGTTGCAACGCGTTTGTTTGCATTAGAGCATCCAGCATTCCCTCAGTGCTGTACATGACTGCAGGCAGAGAGCAGACAGGGGTCATAAATGGCAGCTGTAGCCCCAACTTAAAAGTATATAGAAAAATACATGTCTGTGTTTGTGTTCTGGACATTCTGAAATGCCTCCTGTTGATTCTGTATATTTTCTTGCAAGACACACTTAGTATTACTGAGGAGCATCTGCCTTGCTCTTTCTCAGGTAGCCATAAGTACACATTTTTGTGTTAGTATTTAGACCCTGTAAAAAATAATGATTGCTTTAAGAGGTAAAGTTCCTGACATCTCACAGTGGCAATGAAAATGAGCCAGAAGATATTTTCCACCAAAACAATTAGTATTTTTCCTTCAGCATGCCTGAGGAGCACCAGATTGTCAATGTCAGTACTCTTCTTCCAGTTTTTATGAACCACATAATGATATTTTGCATTTTCCTGTTAGCTGCAGCTGACTTTGGGCCATTTCTACATCCTATAATGTAAGTGTTCTCCAGCCCCCGAGGGCCTGCAGGCTGAAGGTGAATGTCTATGGAATCATACGAATAAAGTGAGCATTCTCTAGAGGTTTGCTCAGGATGGGTTCACAAAGGGGTTTTCACCCTGGGTTTTTGGTACCTTGGCCCAAGTAGGAAATGATCTGAATTTATCAGTCTGCAGGAACGGCTGAGCACAGCAGCACATCGAAAGCAGTGCTTTTGCATGCACACAGCTGCAAGCCCTTAATCTTTTGCTAAGGGTGAACATTGACATTCATTCATTGAAAACACAGCAGTAATGGATCAAAAATGGTTTGGGTTGGAAGAAGCTTTAAAGTTCACCTAGATCCAACCCCTCTGCCACGGGCAGGGGCACCTCCCACTGGATCAGGTTGCTCAAAGCCTCATTCAACCTGACCTTAAACACCTTCAGGGATGGGGCAGCCACAATTTCTTTGGGCAACCTGTCCCAGGGCCTCCCCACCTTCACAGAAAAAAATTTCTTCCTAATATCTAATCTAAATCTCCTCTCTTTCAGCTTAAACCCACTCCCCCTAATCCTATCACTGCACTCCCTGTTCAAGAGTCCCCCCCCACTTTTCCTGTAGGCTCCCTTTAAGTACTGGGAGGTTGCTATAAGGATGATATGCCCTTGTATATGTCAGTTGACCAGTTAGAGAGCTTAAGCATGGCATGGGAAATGTGGGTCCTGACTGCTCCTTGGCCTAAGAGAATTCAGACCAAGGCCCTCTTCTCTGAGCTGGGCTGAGAAAGTGGAGAGGAAGGAGGCTGTGCATGAAACTGGTGATTCACCAGGGAGAGGAGAATGGAAGGGAAGAGACAACTTAGCTCTGCAGACAACATAGATTAAAAAACCCCACAATCCCCCAGGTCCAGTGAAGCCCCAGGACTGTTCCTAGGGCTTTGCCTCTGTCAGCCTGGGTGAGAGTCCTGCCTGAAGGTCCAGCCAGGCTGCACCTGGGTAGAGCCTGGATAGGCTGGGCTGGTAGAGCCCCTGGTGGAGAGTCAAAACGGTGTTAACAGAGATTTTCTGCCAAAGCAGCTGTGCTGCCAGCATCAGCAGCTCAAGCTGCTACGAGCACTCTTTTGCAGCATCCACAGATGGGGTAGGGCTGTGACACAGCTCTGTCAGATAGGAACAGGGTGGGGACCATGGTTTTCTTTGAACTCTGCTACCAAAATACTGTAAGGGTCGCCCTGGTCTAAAAGTCAGCTTTGACCCACACCCAGGTCTGAAACAAGCTGGAATCCTGGCCTGTGCTTTTGTACCTTTGTAATACCGCTAAATGCCACGGTGCAGGAGAATTTGTGCTTGGTGTAGCATTTGTGCAGCACTCTGCTTCCCTTTATAAACATCTTTTATGTAAATCGAGTATTAATTATCCCTGCTCTGTATTTTGTGTTGAATATCATTTTTTTAATTACAGGCTTCATCCCAGGTTCAGCCTGCATGCCTGTTGTTGAGCCAATTATCATAAATTCCCCTGTAACAATTAACAATATTGGTACAGAGCTGCATGTATTTTAAATGTTATAATTATGCTCAGCTCTTTTGTTAATTGGCCTATCTGACTCTTTACTTTTTATGCTGCTCATCTGCTCATTACTGCAGCCATTTAATTCAATTAGCACCTTAATTAGAAGAACAGCCATGTCCAATGTCGTAGGACTTGTCAGAGTACGCGGCTTGATTAGCAAAGACAAACACACCATGCAAATCAGGCTGTAACATTTGGGGGCGGCAGGAATGGAAGGCAGCCAGCTGGTGAAGTGGAAAAGGAGCGTGTCTTCATCCCCCAAAGCTTTGCCAGGAGAGAGAAAATAAAGAAGGCATTAGACTGAGGAAGGAATAAGATAATTTACAATTCCACGAGTTAAGGCATCACTTAACAGGAATGGTGTGTAACTTCTGAGGACGACGTCACTACTGATTTATCTCCTGCTCCCAGTGCTCTTAAAATAAAACACAGAAAGTGAGAGAGTTGTGTAAAAATTAAACAATAATCTCCTACCATATCGTGTGTCCTTTTTCTCAGGAGGAAGCCAAACCCCAAACTCTAGTTTCAGAGGGAGAGAGAGGAACACAAAGAAACACCCCGATCCTGGGCTTTGGTGTGAATCCACACGGCTCCACTTATCAACACCAGGTGAGGAGCAGGCCGAGGGCAAATTAAAATCACCCTTTTGACCTCAGCCCTGTTGTTTAAGACAGCAGCACTGCTGAGGAGAACTGTATTTTTAAAGAAAAAAAAGCACTTCATTTTCCAAGAGCAGTTTAAGTCTCAGTTTTGTTTTGTGCCAGTCTATTTAAATCTTTATTCCCTGCCTATTAATTCTCCTAATTAGAATTAAATGAAGCATGCTAAATTGCTAGATTAACCAATAATTAAGCAGGCAAAGCACTAACATTTAATACACACAGGCAGCTCTTTCTCTTCTGTGATAGCACTGTGTCATGCCTGCTCATTTTATTTGAAAGGAGTTAAGAGGCTTGTCTTCTGTGATCAACACCCCCTCCCATATTAACTTACATAAAATAAAGACTTTTCCAACAGGGGATGAGTTTCCAGCTAGTTATCAAGGAACTCTTGATTTTATTTGTTAATTCCTTATCTGTGAGTCCTTGTGAAACCTATTTGAATCAGTTGGCTCAGGAAATCCAACAGCTGTACATATATTTAGCAGATAGTAGATTTTAATTAAAATGATATATAGTTTGTGTGGTGCTCCTTTTATTCTGTCTTTGTTTCTTTATTTCTGCTCACATAATGAGGTCCTACACTTATTTTCAGAGGTTGCAGCCCCTCTCCCTCCCCCTCATCTCCCTGTCTTGTGCCCCACTCCTTCAATATTCATTTTAGATATTTACATTACTTTGTCTTTATGGCGTGGACCTTATAGTGGGATCTCTCAATACCATGCAGTTCTTTCAGCTTGTAATCAGGGGGCCGTGCAGACTGCCTAAATCAGTAGACTGACATCTTCTCAGGCTGTCTTGGTGAATTTGAAGGTTATTCCTTGGGTGTGTAAGTGCTGGCAGAGCTGGGGTCCAGAGCAGGAGTGGCATTCAAAAGGATGGTTTTGCCTCTTAAGAAGGTGTTTGTTGATACACGAGCCTGGAGCACGTAATTCCTTCACGTACAGAGGGAAGCAAAACCTCATGGTAAGGGTTTTCATAAAGCTTCTCAGTCCCATGGAATCTGAACACATATGTCCTTGTCTTTTATTCCTTTGGTTTAAGCTGTCAGCCAAAATTTGGAGTATTTTTGGTTGTTCCCCCTAGGAGAGAAAAAATGTGATGGAGTCAGGTTTTCTCTAGGTGTGCCCACTCAGGTCCAAATTTATTTTGCCTATGTCTTGAGCAATCTGCCTTTGAAAAAGAAGAGCCATGACTTCTGTTTTGAAACCACTTTGCAGCTCTTTGTCTTGCACCACCAACAGTAACTCTGCCTCTGATGAAATAGTTAGAGTTGGCCAGTAAGTCCTGCTCCCCAGAGGTACCAAACACGAGGCTCTGTGTCTGCTCACAGTCCCAAGTCTCTTGTGGCCAGCACTTTGCTCCTGAGGAGCTCTCTCAAAGGGGCTGTTTAAACAATATAGTTGGAATGATGTAATGTCTCTCTGCAACTGAAAGAGGACAATCTCTGCCTTGTTTCTTCCTGCTCCCAGTGATCCGACCTCTTTTGATACTGGTATGAGCATCTTCTGAGATACAATTCCTTTCCAGTTTGGAGGAAAACCAATGCAACAGAAAAGACTTTTCCCACTGGCTTAGCAAATTGGCCAAATGAGTAGGGAAGCATCATGACAGGCCAGGGTAGGATGTGCAGCTGGTGAAAGTGGGCAGGAATGGGACTGCCTCTTTTGATGGTAGCAAATCAGTGGATTAGACCAGGGATCACTAAATTGCAGTCTACATTTTTAGATACATAAGCGTATTCTGGAGTGAAAGCACTAATGAAAGAGAACAGATTTGATTTTATTTCTTCTCCTCAACTGAGCAGTCCTGCTGGCTTCAGGGAAAATTAAGCATCATTGCTGAAGTCATCATCAAAGCTGCCTGATTTCAGATTTTTTCAGGAAGTCAACACAGACTTCTTAATAACATGAAGAATTTTAAAGATCTTGTTCCCAGGTTGTGCACAATTTTATGATCAGCAGCTTTCCCTCACACTAAGGTATCTCCCTGTTCCAGTTCTACACACATCTCTAACCAACCAGAGCAACATCAAGCATTTATAATTTGGAGTTTAATCTATGCAAATACAAGCATCTGGCTATGTTTTTGCTGTGTCTCTCTCACATGCTCCACCATTTAAGGCTGTGTAGATAAGCATATCCTTGAATGCATTGGCACAAACCTCTTTAAAGACAATGCCAATGCAGGTGTGTCAATATAAGCAAGCGTTTGGTGGCTTGCTGAACATAATTTACAGATATTTGAACCCTGACAGGTTCAAGTTGAAAATAAAATGGAATTAAAACGATAGCTCAGAGGCACAGGGCTGACCATGTCCACTAAGGATTTGGCCTGGTTTTGTGGTTGCTTTTGAAACGAACCCTACTGGGCTGTACAAGAGCTTAACACGGAGAAGAATGGTACTCACCCTCTGAGTCCTTAATGCCAAGAAACAACAATGAGAAGGCAGGGCCTTGGAAACCAAGGTGTATGCAGGACATGAACGGATTGTTTAATTTCTGTGAGGTGCCAGCTTGAGGAGGCTGGAATTTCATTTCTCTGCTGTCCTATGGTATGAACCAGGTGGCCCCTGCAGTGCATGAGGACAGCACAGCCTGCCTTCCCTTTTCGGCTGGCTGGCTGATTGATTCATTCCTCTTCTTTTTATCAAACCAAGCTTCTTACATGCTTTAGTGAACATCTTAGTCAGTCTCCACTATCGTGATGCTCTCTGTGTGTCTGTGCTGGCGTGTGTGCGCGTGCACTGCACTGCATCTGCCTGATGCAATAATATCCTGGGGAAACATGCAGGCTGTAAACTTCTTCATAACATCCTGTTCCTGCAACTTGAAGATATTGACTTTGAAGGGAAACAATGGCATGAATAAAATAAAAATAAAAAAAAGTTAATTATCCTTTGTGTTTGTAATTTAATTAAAGATGCAGTAAAGTTTTACTGTTTTTCCAGGTGATGATGTTTAGGGCTCTGAAAAGCTATTTGTGCTGGTGAGATTAAAGTGCATTTTAAAATGTTCCCCGAGCACTTTCACATTTGTTGATAGATTTTTAAATTAAACTTTAAATTGTAATCTAAATTACCTCCAACAATTCATGGTCCCTGTAATGAACTCCCACCATTCCTGCTGTCATCTGACTATGATATACTGTAAATGGTAACTGCTCAGGGTTTTACTGAAGAGTGCTTTAGTATTGCTGCACTATATTAGTTGTGTACAACCCTCAAATAGAAATCAAAGCACAAAACAGGTTTAGTTTAGCATAGTAACTTTCTTATTTGCTAGTCTTTAGTCTTAGTGAGCACTGCTGCTGCTAATCATTTGGGACCTCATAGAATATACTTCCAAATAATTTTTTAAGCATTCCCGTCAAGGTAAAAGTATCTGCATTTTACTGGCCAATGAGCTTTTGGACATTAATCCTTAATGGGTAAAATAAAACTAATTGGGGAATATGAGTTCGAGTGTTCATTCGTAAAGTGACCATGGCTCATTGGCCCCTGAGGCACAATTAGAAAAAATACTTTCAGAAGTGATTGATGTAGAATCAAAGAGGAAGAGAAGATTGCATAGGCTGCTCCGTGAGATGATGTAGAGACGCTGAGACCAAGTTGTTTCCAAGGAACTGCTCACAGCAGAGCAGAGTCTAACTTGCAGGTCAGGGATTGCCTCTGGTAGATCATATGGCCTGGGGCCCACGGGCTTGTTCCTGGGATGAAAAGAAACACTGGGGTCTTTGAGATGTTGACCTGCTGGAGCGTGTGTGAAGAAGAGCAGTGAAGCTGGTGAAGGGGCTGGAGAACAAATCTTATGAGGAGAGGCTGAGGGACCTGGGGTTGTTTAGCTTAGAGAAGAGGAGGCTGAGGGGAGACCTCATCGCTGTCTACAACTGCCTGAAAGGAGGCTGTGGAGAGGGGGGTGTTGGTCTCCCAAGTAACAAGCCATAGGACACAAGGAAATAGATTCAAGTTGTGTCAGGGGGGTTTGGATTGGATATTGGATTAGTCTCACCAGAACAGAGCAGAGGGGCAGAGTCACCTCCCTTGACCTGCTGGCAATGCTTCTTTTGGTGCAGGCCAGGAGATGATCGGCCCTCAGGGCTGCAAGTGCATGTCCAACTTCTCACCCACCAAACTCCCAGGTCCTTCTCTTCAGGGCTGCTCTCAGTCTCTTCATCCCCCAGTCTGTATTGATACTGAGGGTTGCCCTGACCCAGGTGCAGGACCTTGCACTTTGCTTTGCTGAACCTCACGTAGTTTTCACAAGGCCACATCTCCAGCTTGTCAAGGTCCCTGTGGATGGCGTCCCATCCTTCAGGGATGTCAGCCTCACCATTCAGCTTGGTGTCATCCACAAACTTGCTGAGGGTGCAGTTGGTCTCATCATCTGTGTCATTAATGACGATATTAAACAACACTGGCTCCAGAACAGAGCCCTGAGGGACAGCACTCATCACTGGTCTCCATCTGAACATTGAGCTGTTGAGGTCTGATGATTCCAGGGAAGAGCAGAAGGATGAAATAATCAGGCCAAGGACTGCTTGCTGCAGATAGGCTCCAACAGCCTGTCACACAGGGACTTACTGGCACAGATGTCTTTCTGCTGGAATGCTCTTGGTGTATTTTCTTCCACACATCTGCAAAAGCTGTAGAGGTCTCAGCTTATGATCTTCACGAATACCATCTTTTAATTAGATATTATGTGAAATGAAAACTGCCTTGTTTGGGTTTGTTTGATTTCTTAGCTCTCCTGCTACGAGGAAAACGAACACTACTTATGTTTCCTGTTCACCCTTGTCATTCATCATCATTCAACCTGTCAGCAGCCATGCTGGTAAGCACGTTCATTAGATTCATTGCTTTGCCCTGTTCCAGCCCCCTCATCTGGGGTGAGTTCTCCATTTACCCACAAAACTATCGCACTTTTCTCTTTCAAACACTTCCTTCCTTAAACCCCTCTGCTGTTACACTACTTGAAGGAAAATAACAGTGTCTAAGGTGCCAGCAGGCTGCAGTCACTGCCTACCAGGCTCGGCAGCACTCTATGGCTTTCCTTTTTTCTCCCTCCTCATCTGCCTCCTACCATCTGTCTCCTGTCTACCTAAGGCAGATTGTGCCAAACTAACACGATAGCCTCCTTTGATGAAAGAGCTGATTTTCTAGTCAAAGGAAATGCATTAGATACCATCTATCTGGACTTCAGTAATGCATTTGATACCGGGTAACGCTCAGTTAAACTGGAGGAGATGGGGATGAACAGATTAGAAGGGGGGTCGGGAGCCTGCTCAGGTAGGGACAGAAGAGAAAAATGCTGAGGTTTCCTAAAATGCTGACCTGAAAGACTCAGGAGTCACTTCTCGCCTGGATCTTTGTTGAACTGTGACTAGGAAGGAAGGAAGGAAGGAAGTTATGGTGAGTTTTGTCCAGGAAATCTATTGAAGAGAGGTAATTTCCAGCTTATTTAAAGTATTTAAATTTATTGCTGAGCAATCTGCCATATTTTATGCCACTTTTAAAAAAGAACAATGGAAAAATGGAAAAAAAACTTTGAAAACATATCTCTGGTGTATTTAGGAATTTCCATCTATTTCATTTATCCAAGAAAGGGTGTAAGACAAATGGCTTACAGTAACAGGCAGTTACATATGGAAGCATCTTCTCACTACTGGTGGGTTTTAAGGCAAAATATACACCACGAGCCAGTGGTTGGAGAGGAGCACTGGGTGTGTGATGGTTAGAAAAGGATGATGCTCCAGTGAGGTTAATTACCCAGGAGAACCACTCACACTTGGGGCAATAACTTCTCCTTCACTTGTCAGTGTTGAATCAAGTCAAGATACTTTAAAGACATTATGGTTTTCACGTGGAGTTTATGGGGTGAAGTTTCTCTGCTGAATGTCTGACTGAATTATCCTACTTATTTATAAACCTATCAGTTTTTAAACATCTCCATCTGCATTTATCGGGGGCATTTTTGAAAATTGCACACTTTTTGTTTTCACTTGGCTTCCAACTCAGAGGTTTAAAGGAGCATGGCTTTCAGTTTGCACTCAGTTTCTGCCACTGAAGACAGAGACAACAGAAAACATTCCTCAGCTGTGAAAAACAGATGCTGTGCTGAGCAATCCTCTGCACCTACACTCAGAGCCCACACACTCACAAAAGATGGAGAGCAGGTCCTTCTTTTGTGAAGAAAGTGTTAAGAAAAGCTGGGCTAAGACATATTTTGCCTATAGATCTAAAAAAAAGGAAATATTAATACCAATATAAATGCAAGTGAATATCTGCCTTCAATATTTTTTTTTAAATAAATGCTATTATTTCAGCTCTGTGTTCTCGATGCTGAGCAATTGATGAGTTAATTGCATTCCCATTTCCACTGAATTGAACAGGAGTGTGTCTGCAAATACTGGGTCAGCCGTGTGAGTCAAGCATTCATTGTTCACTGCTTACAGAATCTCTGTGCTATGAGAGTAAATATTGTTTTCTCCCAAGCTTAAAGCAGACAACTCCAGTTTTTCTGTTTCACTGGAAATGGCTATTTAAAAAAAATAAAATTAATGAAAAAACAAAGAATTTTATGAGGGGTGTGGGTATTTATTGCCCCCTTTCTCTAATTTGTGAAGTCTAACTTTCCAAAATTTATGCTACATGAAGACAGGCATTTCTCCAATATACCTCTATCCCTAATTCATAATGCAAATATTTATTCTCTTAAATGCATACAGGATCACTAACAGTGACAGGGTGCTCTGAGCATTCCCCCTGAAGGACATATTGTTTCTTTATTCCCCATTTGAGAGTAATTGAGCAATGCCCTGCAATGAATGTGACGACTGACTCTCTCTTGCAGGTTTACATCTTGCTATTTACAGACAGCTAGTCCTAATTTAAGGTAGGATGCAGATAACAAACTTCACAGCTTAACACAGGATGGAATCTCTCACTAGTAGAAATCCATATTCCATATTGTACACCAGGCTGTTGGCGCTGCCGCGGTTCTAACATTAGGATTCAGAGATCTTTGTTAAGGCTTCTCTTGAGGCTGCTCACACACTCACCCCCTCACAGAGATAGCACGAGCCTCCAAACGAGTTTGTCGGCGAGGCTTTGGAGCCCCACTCTATTCCTATATGGTTTCATTTTTCTAAATGTGACCTTTGGTTCGCGGCGGCGATGGCTTTGGTTTGCGGCCGCTTTGGAGGCAGCAGCTTCGAGGGAAAATGAGTCCGTGTCTCTTCTAGCTTTTAACAAAACTGTGGTCTTGTAGAGAACAGAGAGATCATATCTCCCTCTCAAAGTGATACACGCAGGTTAAAGGATGTCTGCCCTGTTTTGTGGCAATGTGGGTTTCTCCGACTGCTGCCTGATTTCAATAAAAATGAATGTGAAAATAAGGAAATGTGCAGTGAATGAACAACTTCGGGGATAATAGACCTTTCCTTTTTTATTATAAAGGAAAAAAGGTTAGAAAAATGAGCATTTGGATTCTTATGGGTTGTTGTGATGAAAGGTGTTAAAAGTATGAAAGACTATTTTTTACAAATGCAGGTAACATGAAATGATTGTAAAGAAAAGCACTGCTAGAAGCACTCCCACATTAATAACTGTATGACTTGGATTTCTTGTTTTGTTTGAATTGTTGCTAACAGTGATTTCTATGGCTCAGATGGCAAATATTTCTGTTCTAATCCTGTCCTATGCATGTTTTTCAGCATAAAATATGCCCCCAGATTATCTGTTTATGTGCCTTTCAATACATCTAGGGAATAAAATCCTGTAATAACATACAGGTATGTTAACAAAAAAATACAGTTTTAAAGAGTTGTCTAACTGTATGCTAAATTATTTTATACTATTTGCTGTCTTGGCTGTTGCCAAGTGATGAAAGACTGGATAGAATACATGTTTATTAAACTAAAATAATTCTGCATTACTTCTAAGCAGAGGACATTAAAAATTACTAAAGTATAAATGACAGGAGCAATATTCTCTTAGAATTAGTGCCTTGCTGTATTTGAAAATAAACACTCAGGCTAGAAAAGTTTCAAAAAAAACCTTGGCTGTAGGCAGCAGTAGAAAATGGGTTTTCATCTGCAGGAGTTAAGCAACACTGCACAGTGTGTTTCTGGCTAGTTAGAAGCCTGTCCTGCAGGTACTGAGGTGCTTGAGTAGCTGTAGTCCCATGAGCAGACCAGTTCAGGGCAGTAATGCTCATTAACTGATGTTTTTAAGTTGAGCAATGGCAACAGCAAGG